>JACGAQ010002298.1:0-43291 GCA_014119065.1 Orius insidiosus | reverse complement strand
GAGTAACGTTCAAGTTGTCTGAGTTCTCAATATGTTTTAGTAATTCAACAATTGTTAAATAAGTTATCCCAGGTTTTTCTTCTGTACCAAGCATGGTATACGTTTTTCCAGCACCAGTCGCTCCATAAGCAAAAACTAAAATAAAATTATATAAAAGAATAAAGGGGGCTGTAGAAATTACCTGAGCAGTTGTAACCATCAAAATGCTTTTGATAATGTCTTTCGTCGTAACTTCGAAAACTTCGTCGTTGGTCGCATTACTGTCGAAAACTCTGTCGAACTCCATAAATAGGTTTTTGTTCACCTTTTTTGTAAGGTCTCGACCTTTCTGAGCGACCCCTTGAAAGAAAAACGTTTCGCGGGTCTCCTTCGGGTCGAAAATAAGCGTCTTTTCGTCTACGATCGCCAGCACGTTTCTAAACAGTCAACAACATGAGAATGACCATTGGTCATTTCACCACAAAGTACTTACTTGCATCCTGATTGGCTTTCTCTTTGATTAAAAGGACGAATCCTCACGTAAACCTTGACTTTCGAGTTTTCTTCTCGAGTATTACTTTTAGGGCGGGCAGTTTTGACGTTGGGACCGCTTGGTACTCGAGGATTAACAGCGATCGGCCTTTTCCTTTTCGAAGCATTATACGGAGATGAGATAATAACCCGATCTTTCCGTGATTGTAGATTGCTCATTTTGATAAAATATTTAAAAATAAAAGTTAACACTTAATAAAAAAAAAATAAAAACTTTAAAAACACATTGTTTAGAAAAGACGCTTGAAAAACTTAAAAACCGTTAACAATCAGTCCACAACGGAAAATGTCGTCACTTGGTAGTTCAGTTTATGACCGCAGCGATAACAGCGCTCATTTTGAATTATTTCTTTCATTATTTTCCCTTTTTTTACTTATGAAATACGGGAAATTTGTAAAAAATTTATACCTAGGTTCAACGTTTTTATAAATTACTAAGATTTAATATTGTACTGGGTATTAAAAATAGAAATTATTGAGTAGTCAGTCTAGCCAACGTAACTGGAACATCGAGGTCCTCCGCTGTCTTATGGTCATTCCTTATAGAAGTTATTGTGATACAAGATAATTTTAGTAGGGAGAAATTTCATACTTCTACACATTACGAGGGACCTCTTGGGCAAAATCCCATTATTTCTACCTCGCTACGTAGAAAAAAAAAAAAAAAAAAAAAACTTCCACCTTCGTTATACTTTCCCTCCTTTATACTTCCCCCTCCTATTTTTACTTCTCTTCAAGGAAGCTCTTTGAGGGGTTTTTCTCCAGATCACTAATTTAATCTCTGGGTTCTAGAAAACCCCTTTCCCAAAAATCATGGAGGGGTCACTCCTCTTTGATGAGATTGAAAAAAGTTTTATTCAAGCCAGTTTTTATTTTTACAACCTTATTATAAACAAAAAAATAAATAAGTCACATTCTAAAATTAAAAGACTCCTCTACGATTCTACATAGCAAAATCTTCAAGTTTCTGACTAGAGGAAGAGTAACTACGATAAAAACAAGTAAATTAAATTTTTTTTCGTCTGAAAACACTCAATTTTTAGGAGAGTCACTAAAAAGAACATGAAACCCACCACAAACTTGTGCGTTTAAATATTTTTCAACTAAATTTTGCTTTTTCCTAAAAAAAAGAAGAAGCGTGACGTCACGAGAGCAAAGCTGTGACGTCACGTGGAACTGAAAATAAGCGCTCTCCTTACAGGGGTGCAATGCTAACGGATTGCCCGTTGGTACTCCTGTGGCGTTGACCTCACTAATGGCCGACGCCAGGGGTACAAACTTCAGGATCGAACATGCAATGTATACACCCTGTACAAATTTTTTACAATAAGAAATATCAAATACTAAAATACAATATATTTTTTCTTCATTTTGAAAAAAAAAAAAGTTTCACAACCTCTTTGGCCTTTGTACAATGCTCTTCTGGACGGATTAATTAACTATCACATTCAAGTGGACGGAAATGTGAAATTGAGCAAAGGAAAAAAAAGAAGAAGAAGAAATTAATGATAAAAAGGCACGATTTTTCGATGAATCCTTTAGATTTCATAGGGTGTCGAGGAGTGAATGAAGAAGTTCGAGTTGGGTCTCGTCCCAGTTGACATTTCCGAAGATCATCGTCGTTATTTCATCGTCTGGAGTGATTAGATCGGGAAGGATCTGTTCGACGATGACGTTAGGGCCTTCGACGGCCACTTTTTGAGGTGGCTCCGGCGTTTTCCGCTTGGTGTTTTTCGCGCGTCTGTTGGTCAAACCGCTGTTCCCTGTAACATAAGTTGTGCTTTACATTAGTCAAAAGAAATGGATGTTACCTAGTCTTTTTCGGTTGCGTTGTCCTCTTCGAGGGTGTCGATATCGAATTTCCAAAATCCTCCTTTTCCCGGTTCGTCTTTACTCCGTGGCACTTTCACGAAGCATTTATTTAAACTCAATTGTGCCTTATTGAATTCTTTAAAAAGAGATTAAGAAAAAGTTTTTTTTTCAAAATGTACTGACCTGCCAGCTAGGATCGGCGTTTCTGTAGTAAAGAAAGTTCTCTTTGATCCAAGAATAGATGGCGGAAAGAGTTTTTATTTTGATTCGCTCTCATCGCCATGCAGATAAGAGTCGCGTAGGAAAACGGTGGCTTCTTGTCACCGCACGTTTTGTATTCCTCCACCATCGCCGGATCTGGGAGAAAATTTTTAACGCACGATCATCGTTAGCTGTAACTTACTCAACGTGAGTCGGAGAGTTGGGGATTTTTTCGGCGGAGGCTTCGGCGAGGTCGGCGGCGTCGGAAGGGCCGGTGGCATTATGTTTAACGTATGGAGCCAATTTAAACTCGTCAGCTCGACGTCTCCACTCGAATCCATCGTGTCCGCTGGTCTCGCACAAACCATAGCCATACCTTCAAAATTCAACAGCTGAGAAAAAAACTTTTTGCTCCAAAGTTTTTCTTTTCGCAAATCTCTTTCAACCGAATTATAATTACTAGCATGCAAATTAATTTCCCATCCTTTTGTTCTTAACTTTCAAGGACTTCAATCTCCTCTTTTATGTTTACAGGTTGAATTTTGACTGCTAATCTACCTTTCCACTAATTCCGCTCAACTTTTGTAAAGTTTGTAATAGAATTCATAACAATTAAGGTCGATGTGAAAAACCTTTTTTGTTTTTAACGACTGCGATATCCTGAAGCGATTGACTTCCGCCAATTTTGTTTTGAGGTTACATTTTGTTCAACTCTGGGAGCTATGGGGTAACGTGAAGAGTCTTGAGTGGATAGCGTGCGGTGTCTAATTAAGGGTGGAGTGCGACTTCTTATGACCTTTTTAACTTCCTGAAAGAAGTTATTGTGATACCCTCCACGTCTTTGGGGAAGGGTCTAGACCCCGGAGGGTCAAATTGAATATTGATCTTTACCGATCTCAACTTTGTCTGTGGTGCCGGCCGGCCGTAGTATTTTTTCCGGAACACTTTACGGCCATAGTTTTCAACCGATTTTTACCAAATTTTCACACAACTTCTGAATAGTTGAACCAAAGTTGGTTTTCCAACCAAAGTTCCAGAATATAGGTTTTTTGGACCAAAGGGCCCGATTATAGGTTTTCCGACCAAAGTTCCAGAATATAGGTTTTTTGGACCAAAGGGCCGGATTATAGTTTTTCGGACCAAAGGGCCAGATTGTAGGTTTTCCGACCAAAGTTCCAGAGTATAGGTTTTTGGACCAAAGGGCCGGTTATAGGTTATCGGACCAAAGGGCCGGATTGTAGGTTTTCCGACCAAAGTTCCAGAATATAGGTTTTATGGACCAAAGGGCCGGATTATAGGTTTTCGGACCAAAGGGCCAGATTGTAGGTTTTCCGACCAAAGTTCTAGAATATAGGTTTTTGGACCAAAGGGCCGGATTATAGGTTTTCGGACCAAAGGGCCGGATTGCAGGTTTTCCGACCTACAATCAGTCTGCGATTTTCGAATTTCGAAAAAATGGCGGAGATATGTCTGTTTGAAATTTTAAAAAATTCGCTGCGGCCGAACAGTTGGTCCGATTTCACCAAATTTCACTCTTTATTTTGACGAATTTTTGGTGTAAAAAAATTGCCAGTTTTCAATTATTTTTTTTTACATTACGAGAGGCACATCCGTGGGCCAAAGAGCCCATTATTTCTACCTTGACAATTAAAAATTTTCGAAAAAAAACAAAAAACTTCCCCCTCCCTTATACTTCCCTCCTTTATACTTCCCCTCCGTTTTACGTCCCCTCCGTTATATTCCCCCCTCCTATATTGTTACTTCTCTTTAAGGAAGTTTTCGTTGGAAGCTCTTCAAACAAGTACTTTTATTTCCCCTCAAGATTTTTCGAATAAGTAGGTAGGGTGGGAGGGCCTCTCGATAAATTAACGTCAATCGTCAAACCAGTGTCGGAGGCTCGAATATAAAAGAGGGATAAAATCGATAAAACGCTGTCAGGTGGACAAAGGGACTTCGGGGTGTTGGACCCTATTCTCAAACTAAAAGGCGGGAGGGAACGACGGGGTGAAATGCTATCGACCACGTACTTCAACCTCTTCTATCTCTTCGCCGCTTTTCTTAAAATTCTCCCAAGCATGGCGAAAACCTTTTTGAGTACCCAAAAGACGTTAATATTCCCATCGCACCAGTAGCTTCAATTTTTGCTAGGGAAGTACGAAGGTGGTGCCTCAGAGACTAAGTTCTTTTGGTGCGTCTTTCCTTTCCTATTATATCCATTTTCAATTCTACTCTCTAAAAAAGTTCATTTGACATTAGGAAAAGAGTACATATCTTCCGTTCTTGGCAGAATTGTCTAATATGCTTAGATTTAATGATTTCTATCGAAGAGGAATTTATGGTGGAATGAACGTCTTAAGAAGACGTGTTGGGACACGATTCCTTCTTTTTTTCCCGCTCATTTAATGTTTAAACATGTCTTGATCGTTTGAAACGATGGAAAATTGAGATTTCTAGGTTGGTTCTTGTCCGGCCGGAGAGAGGATGTTGGTCAGTCCGGATCGATAAAATGACGTCACCCCACGAAGTGACCATCCAGACCCCGCGAGATGGGATCAATAATATCAGCAACAGTAGAAGGGGTGGACCAAGATGCTCATCTGCATTATTAATCCCATCCCCCACTTTTCTTCGATATAAAAAAAAAATTTTTTGTACGGAAAAAGCGATTTGTTCAGGAAAAAAGGGGAACTTCGCATTCGTTTCGGTCAATGGTGCAATTTAAAAAAAATGTGATTAAAAATAAACGTTAGAAATACGTTAAAGGTTCCATATGTCGGTGCACATGTTGTTAATGGTCCATTGAATAAGGGAAACAAGATTGCGTGAGGTGTTTTTAAGGTGTTTATGAAATTTTTTAGATTGTGCATTGTGGCTTTTTTGTGGTAAATTCGAAACTTACGTTGGAAAAAGAAATGATGGAGTTTTTTGTGGGTTGAGGAAAAGGGACGCGTTTTTTGGATTTAAAAAAAAAATAAAAATGAGGGGGGGTTTTTCTTTCTGGAGGGAAGTTCAACGTTTCATGGCCGGGGATGGAATGGACGGTCGACGGCTTTGAGCTGGGGCGCAGGTGTTCGGACAGGTGCGGGTTGTTTGACCACCCCCACCCCCCACGTAAGAGCCCCCCCCCCCTCCTACCACATCTGTCACAAAACGTATGTGCTCACGGGGGTTGGAAGGGTTAAAAATTTAATTCTTCGCCAACCAAAAAAGTATGAAGATTTTTAGAACAAAAACTCCCTTTCCTAAAGAAGGAACAATATAGGAGGGGGAAGTATCAAGGAGGGGGAAGCATAACGGAGGACAATTTTAAGGAGGGGGAAGGACTTCCTTTAAGGAAGTTAAAAGTACTAGTATGAAGATTTTTAGAACGAAAACTCCCTTTTCTTGAGAAGGAACAATATAGGAGGGGGCAGCATCAAAGAGGGAAAGTTTAAGGAGGGGGAAGTACTCCCTATAAGGGAGTTAAAAGTACTAGTATGAAGATTTTTAGAACGAACACTCCCTTTTCTTGAGAAGGAACAATATAGGGGGGAAAGTATCAAGGAGGGGAAGCATAACGAGGTAAAGTTTGAGGAGGGGGAAGTACTTCCTTTAAGGAAGTTAAAAGTACTAGTATGAAGATTTTTAGAACGAAAACTGCCTTTCTGAGAAGGAACAATATAGGGGGGGAAGTATCAAGGAGGGGGAAGCATAACGGAGGTAAAGTTTAAGGAGGGGGAAGTACTTCCTTTAAGGAAGTTAAAAGTACTAGTATGAAGATTTTTAGAACGAAAACTTTTCTTGAGAAGGAACAATAAGGAGGGGGCAGCATCAAGAGGGAAAGTTTAAGGAGGGGGAAGTACTCCTTAAGGGAGTTAAAAGTACTAGTATGAAGATTTTTAGAACGAACACTCCCTTTTCTTGAGAAGGAACAATATAGGAGGGGGAAGCATCAAGAGGGAAAGTTTAAGGAGGGGGAAGTACTCCTTAAGGAAGTTAAAAGTACTAGTATGAAGATTTTTAGAACGAAAACTCCCTTTTCTTGAGAAGGAACAATATAGGGGGAAAGTATCAAGGAGGGGGAAGCATAACGGAGGTAAAGTTTAAGGAGGGGAAGTACTTCCTTTAAGGAAGTTAAAAGTACTAGTATGAAGATTTTTAGAACGAAAACTGCCTTTTCTTGAGAAGGAACAATATAGGGGGGGAAGCATAAGGAGAAGAACGGAGTTTAAGGAGGGGGAAGTACTCCTTAAGGAAGTTAAAAGTACTAGTATGAAGATTTTTAGAACGAACACTCCCTTTTCTTGAAAGGAACAATATAGGAGGGGGAAGCATAACGGAGGTAAAGTTTAAGGAGGAGGAAGTACTTCTTTAAGGAAGTTAAAAGTACTAGTATGAAGATTTTTAGAACGAAAACTCCCTTTTCTTGAGAAGGAACAATATAGGAGGGGGAAGTATAAAGGAGGGGAGGTATAATTTCATGCATTATTAAATTTTGAAAAATTTTCTTTTTGGGTAGATTTCTTTTATAATCTACCTATTGCAATGGGTGTTTTTTCCCAAAAATTTTCCTTTTTTTTTTTTTTTTCAAAAAATTGTGTAATTTATTTTTTCATTTTTTTTGTTTACAAAAAATTTTTAAGTTTTTATTATTATAAATTCAAGGTATAAATAAGAGGGTATCAAGGTTAAAATAATGGGCTTTTCGCCCAAGGGATGTCCCTCTCGCAAAGGGTGCAAATATAAAATTTCACCCTACTAAAGAAAAAAAATTTTTTACACCAAAAATTTGTAAAAAATGTAAGGATAATTGAGGCGCTCCGGATACGAAGGGCGAACTCGACATCGGACAATTTTTTTTAACTTCCTTATAGAAGTTATTGTGATACCCTCGACGTCGGGTTTTTGGGGAAGGGTCCATTTTTTTTTTTCATTTTCAGATTCTAGACCTCTTGGTGAATACCCATATAATTTTATGTTGAGTTCGCGATTTTTTCCCCGTAAAAAAAAAACGTAAAAACCGAAACTTTAAAATGCGAATATCTCGAAACTATGTTTTGTCGAGTTCGCCCTTCGTACCCGGAGCACCTCAATTGGTGAAAATAGGACCAACGATCGAATTTTTTAAAATTTCAAACAGCCATATCCCCGCCATTTTTTTCGAAATTAAAAAATCGCCGTCGTTGGCTTCTTGTTCACTGACTAAAGAAACTTTGATGAAAATCGGTTGAAAACCGATTAAAGCCTTTAAGTGTTCTGGAAAAAAAGCTCTACGGCCGGTCAGTACCACAGACAATTGTATAGATCCGGAATCAAATTGATTGAGGGTAAAACAATAGCTTTGTTCCAACCCCAGTTTGAAACTGCGGTTGGAACGGAGCTACTAACTTCTTTAAGGAAGTTATTTTTTATTTATTTTGGCTCAATCTTGAATGTGTCTATTCTACGTCTAGTTCGAAAAAAAAATTATTTATTATTACATATTAAAAAAAATTATTATTATTACACTGGGTTTTCTCCTTTTTTCCTTTAATAGTGAAGATAAAAATAAAGTCTAAAAAGTAACTCCTCTTTAATTTTAGAGAAGATTTCAAAACCGTAACCCAAATAACTTTCACAAAGAGAAGTTATTGTAATACCCTCCATCGACGGTTTCCATCGTCCAGAAGATTAGCAATCTTCACCGATCTGGGTGTCTGTGGCGCCGTTTTCACCAGTTTTTGAAAATACTTGAGATGGGATGGCTAAGAAAAACATTAGATCAGCTTGAAGCAATAGTTTTGATTCATACCATTTTTCCAACTTGTTTGGTTCCAAATCATAGATAAAAATAAAGGGGGGATAAAAAAAAACATTATTTTTATTAAACTTTATTCGGCTACCTCACTTAAATTAAACTCTTCATAACCATTTTTGACAAATTTTCGAAAATGAAGAACTTAAACACAATAACAAAAAGCGAAAAAAATAAATACTGAAGTGAAAATAATGCGTGTTATTTAAACATAGCCCTAAAATAAAATAAAAATGAGTATTAGTTAATACTTAAAAATTAAATTAAAAACTAAAAAATAATAAAAACTAGACTACTCAGATTAGGTCAAAAAAAATTTTTTTTTTCTTTTCAAATCAAGTTAAGTACAAATTTGAAATCACAAAATTTCTTTTCTTTTTACCCCAATATTAATACTGCAACGTCATGGAAATGCACTACTGAGCATCTAAAAAGAAAAAAATTTAAATGCAAAATAAAAAGTTAATTAAAAAAAGTTCTAAAATCTATAAAACCTTAGAGTATGCCGAAAAATTAGAATAAAAAAAAGCTTTCGATGTTTTGGTAATTTTAGGTTCAAACTAAGTGTTCAATCTAAGTGAGCTATTAAATTTTATTGCCATTTTTATACTTTTAATATACCCGAAATATTGTTTTTATTTTTTTATACTAAAAAATTTTTTTTTTTTTCGTATTTACATGTAGGCACGTAAGGGACGACGGGGAAAAAAATTGTCATCATCCTTGAGCTAGACTACAATACAAAAAAATGCCAACGTTTTTTAAAAAAAATGCATGTACAAACAAAAAAAGAAATCTATTAACGAATTTGTACAATTTTTTTTTTTTTTGAAAAAATAGTTTTATTTTATGAAAAGCGGACGTTATAAAAATATAACAAAAGGGCACTTTTATAAAAATGAGCCACAAACACTGATAATTCTGAAGAGATCACCCTGGATTAAAAATTTCTTTTATCTAGGAAGAGCCTTTCTGGAGATATCAGCATTTGTGGGCTCTTGAACTGTGGAAAAAAAATTTCTAAGTTCTAGTAAGTGCACGTTATTTGAGATTCAGTGACGATATTTACAAACACAACCTGTTTGGGACGAAGAGTGGCCGAAAAAAAAAAATGAGATTCTTACAATTAATTGTTTAAAATTATTGCTATTTAGTTAGAAATAAAAAGTAGGCGTTTTAATATTCAAATTTGAAGAGACCTGCAGATCGTTTAAGATTTTAAAAAATTTTCGCTTTTTTTTTTTCAACAACTTTACACAGCCGAAGTCTTACAATAAAACAACCCCATTATAAATTATAAACGGTTAAAAAGGAAGACGGAAAATAAAATATAAAAAAAGGGTTTTAGGGCTTTCAATGCGAGCCTGCGACAAGATTAAGAGGCTTGTCTTGATTGGGCGAGGTGACATGTTGTTGGATAGCGGCCATCATGAACTGCGGCTGGATTTGGCGTCGCAGTGCTGCCAACATGTCGTCGCATTCCTCACTTCCAGAGTTGGCGCCACTGTTTGGGAATTCGGAAGGCGATTCTAAAAAAAAAAAAATGTTAACAAGCTTTCAAATAAGAAAATGCTTACTGTTACTTTTTTGAGGTTTTTCTGATTTGGGTCGCCTACGTCTTGTATGGATTGTGTCTCTCCGCATAGTCGCCGGTCTGTTTATATTGTGGAGTTTGTAATAGAGTCCGCAAGCATTGCAGACCATCTCGCCATTTGGATTTCGCCTCCAAATTGTCGTAGTTCTTGTACCACAATTGCTACAGGAGACTTGAACCCTCTTGGGGACCTTAAAAAAAAAAATAAAAAATTTTTTGTTTTTGTTTTATCATACTCTGTTGTTTCTGATCATGGTGTCAACAGAGCCACACCAGGCGTTGCTTCGTTCGTCGCCTGAATCCTGTTCATTGAGTCCATGTCGTTTCCAGTGTAGTTGGCAGCTTCGAGTAGCCTTGAGATGGCCTCTGCCGACCTATAAAGTCGCTGCTCCGGCGGCCTTGAAGATGGCGACTGATGGCGCCTCAGTCGAGCGTAACGGGCAACTTTGCTTTCGCCTACCGCCACTTGACGACCTGGTCTCTCCACTCGTTTCTGAGGTCTAAAAATTCACTGTAATAACTAGCAACCTTTTTATAAATCATTCATACAGAATTGCTCATTTGAAAGTTGGTTTTGTTCGCTAAAACTTCATTCGGAGAACTAGCAGTCGGCCATCTTACTTCCTCTCGCATTAAAATGACCGGTTTTCCCTGATTAACCTGAGGCGATGTCATTATTGATCTTAACAAACTATTAGCATCACTCCTAAAAAAAAGAATTCATCAGTAGGTAAAAGATGGTAAGCCTGATAACTTACATTCTGTTGCTGTTTATTTCGACGACATGTCTAAGGAACTCTTGATGTCTCCTCATGGGAGATTCAGGCTCTTGAGTTTCAAACTTGAGCGGATCGTCTTCATTTCGTGAATAGTATCTTTCAGAATCTTCCATTTCTTCCTCACCATTTTCTTCCTCCTCTTCTCATGAATTGTCGAGACAACACATTCCTCTTTGACGACTTCAAGGTCTTCAACATGCTGTTGCGTTTGATAGTAAACATTACGAAGTTCCTCCTGCGAGATTAAAAAAAAAAAAAAATAGAAACGTAAAGACTTCAAAGGAAATCAAACTTACGTCAGCGTCTTCTGGAATTTCGTTGGGGCTCTCAAGGAACTGTCGTAAAGCGACATCCGATTTCGCAGCCGCCTCACGAAAGTTGTGTAAAGTATCGAGTTTTACGACACAAACTTCGCACAGAAGATGTGGAAGATCATCATCTTCTGATATCTGGAAAAGAAAAAGCAGAAGTTCAATAACTACATCCAGTATTGAACTGTCTCTACACAGATTCTAGTGCAGTTGGCAGCACTGTTGAACATAAAACTTATATGCAGAAGAAAATAACAAGAGTCCTTAGGTAATTTACAGTTGGCAATATTGAATCGATATTTCAAGTCATTGTTTAGACACAAACTTTTATCACAGTCTCTTCAATAACTGGTTACTATTATAAGTAACTAAAACTGTTGGCAACAATGACTTCTGTAACAACTGTCCAAAAGTGTGGCAACACTTATTCCACCTACGACAGTTCCATTCATATTTTTAAAGGGATGAAAAAGCCAATATTCGTTATCGAAACAAAAACCTGCTTTATCAACAAATTTTATCTCAAAAATGATAAGATATCAAGTCCCACCTTATTTTTTTTTCCTTTTTCAAAAATAATTTGATAACTAATAGTTGGTAACACTGAGAAAAAAAAGTTAGGGAAAAAATGGAAAGATAAGCGTTTTCAGGGGCCGATAGCACATTTTCGCGCCTCCGTAATGCATGGAGGGGAGGATTTCTAGGGTAAACAAGTCTGGTTTTTAATCACTTAAAATTGATTAGTTATCAGTAAAATTATCAGAAAATTATAAAATAACCAAAAAAAATTTATCGGAATAAGAATTTTGAAAAAATATTTAATTTGAGGTTTGGAAAAACGTGGTTGGTTAATGGGCTTCAGGTAAACCACTACCTGAAAGGGTCCTTTTGTGATTTTGAGGATTAAAAGGAAAAAGGAGTCCTGTTATTTTTCTTAACCTAATTATTTAAAAATATATAAAATTTGATAAAACGTTGAGAAAATAAAAAATAAAAGCGCAGTGTCCTTGAAAGTTTGTGTACCTGGAAAGCCCTTATCAATTCATCTTATCTAAAATCCATCTTTTTAGGCCAAGGGATATAATAAAAATAATATTATTAATAAATAATAAATTTACCGTAATTGGAAGGCAGGTTGTGATTTTCTGATGGAAGTTCCGGCGTGTTCCCTCGCCGTCGAAAATCGACAATTTGGCCCGTCGCGTGATAAACAAAGGCGACAGAGCTGGTAGAATTTCGAAGGGATGCTACACATTATGGGATTTCCGACATCTATTTTAAAAAAGAAACTCGAGGAAAATGGCCGGGAAAGCGAATTTTAAAAATAATTATTTCAATTTCGTAAATACGCGTTCTTTTAATAAACTCTCTCAAACGTGAAATGATAACTCGGCTTTGTTTCTATCAGAGTTCATGATTTCGAGCAACACGGCTTCATCCCCACTCCGCAAAACCCCGAGAGAACGGAATCAACCTTTCGCATTCCTCGAAAGAAAGGTCAACACTTATCCACCGCCTTCTTGATATCTCAGCGTTTTTCCTCTTTTTCATCAAAAATAATCATTATTTTAAAAAACAAACGTTAAAAATTTCATTCAAAATAATTTTTTACGATTTAAACCTAATTATTTTCAGAAAAATGCACTTTTTTTAAAAACTTGAAAAATGGCGCCAACATTTAAATTTACAGTGTTGGTCTCCGACGTCACATTTTCCGAGACGAAAAGAACCATAAAGAAATTGGTGAAGATCCAGTCAAAACTGTTAAGAACATAGTTGGAGAAACCACTGTTAACTGACTTTCTCAGGGGGTGGATAAACCCCATCAAAGACCCTTACCAAATAACCGTCTGTCTAGGGTATAAACATTAACATTCTTTTCAACTTCCTTAAAGAAGTTATTGTGATACCCTCATGGTTTTTGGAGAAGGGTCTTCCAGACCCCAGAGGGTCAAATCGATTGATCTTCACCGATCTCAACTTTTTCTTTTTCGGTTTGGGAACCCTGCTTTTCGAGTCTATTATACAGCAGTACCATGAATATTTTAGTATTTAAGGAAAAAAAAATCAATAATGTACACAACTTTGTTTTTTATATAAGCCTTCATACACAAAAATTTTAACATTTAACCATTTATGTACAATAAAACATTTTTTTTAATAAACCCTGAGTAACATGATAACAAAATTACATAAAAGAATATAAATTTAAAACAACTATTATAGAATTTGAAAATAGAAAAAAAAAAGTCCAAATGCCAAGTTTTTCAATTATAATTTTTGATTGAGAACCCTGATTTAGAATAATTGAGCATGAAAACTTCGGGATCCACAGGATCTGAGGACAACTGGAAAATGAAGATTCTTCTTGACATTTTGAACGGAAGATAGTTCATTCCAGAAATTTGAGCGAAAAATAAATATTCTATTTAAAAAAATCAAATATTTTTATGGTGCAAAAATGACAATTTGCTGAAAAAAGTGATAAAAATAGATTTTTTGCTGCACATTTTGGTGTATTTGGGTCTTGCATTAAATGCAAATTCTAGGCACACTCTTAAGCGTCTTAAGACTACAAAAATATATATAACAAACCAAAGAGTGCGAAAATAAAAAGCGAAAGCTCTAGAAGGCAAACACGTAAATTTTGATGGATATCACAGTTTAGGGTATGTTCATCGTGTACATTTCCATTTCGTTGGTGTACATGTTGTCGAGAATTTCGCTGAAGTATGAGCAGTGTCGACGTTTGAGTTTTCTCATTTTAATAAACGGGTGTTCAAGAAGGCGGTTTAGGACGTTGCGTCGTCTTTGATCAAACTGGAAGAGATTTTTAAAAATTTATAGATTTTTAGAATTTACCAAGTGTCGACAAATGAGGTCACCGTTTACCACCTGGTAAAGTTTGCTCAAATACGCTTTTCCATTTTGGATAAGGGAATTTTCCGGTCGAGACTTCCATAAGCGTAATTCCGAGCGACCAAACGTCCGATACATCGTAACCGATTTTCCCCTTGAGGATCGATTCGCTCGGGCTTTAAAAAATTAAAAATAAGAGAAAGAGAGAAAAACAAGGCTAAAAAATTTTATCCTCTTTTTTTATTTAAACTTACCGCCATATAAGGTCTACATCCAGCTCTCGTCCGGGCTATCGAATCTACAAGCTGCCCAGAAATGCCGAAATCGCACAATTTAATATTCCCTCTTTTATCTAATAATATATTACTAGGCTTCACATCACGATGAATTATCCTCAGTTTTTCTTTTAAATAATTTAACGCACGGACAGTCTGTAAATAACATCAATAAAAATAATTTAAAAAAAAAAAAATTACCGCAACAGAAATTTTTCCAAGAATCGGTTCAGGAATCCGATTTTGCAAATGGTCGTAGATATATTTAAAACTTGTCTAAGGAAGTATCCATAAGTTCCATACAAATCCAACAATCTCCCTAAAAAAATAATAGTTAATGAAACTAAAGAAATTGAAATCACCTCTTTAAATAAGGCTCCGTAGAACTGGACGATGTAAGGACAATCATTTGATTTCATGACAACTTC
The DNA here is from genome assembly GCA_014119065.1 of Orius insidiosus. Lineage (NCBI taxonomy): Eukaryota > Metazoa > Arthropoda > Insecta > Hemiptera > Anthocoridae > Orius > Orius insidiosus. Next base: position 28,728 of record JACGAQ010002298.1, on the reverse strand, counting down.
TAAATCCATCAGAAGCTGTTTTGTCTTTTTCCACAGTGGAACGTATTCTGTGAAAAAAAGTGTAAAAGAGATTTTCAAAAATTATTTTAACTAACTTTGACCGCCATACAGGTATTACTGGCGCTGTGGCACATTTTATTGACGGTACCGAAACCTCCCCGGCCGATCTCACCCATATCGAGAAGATCTTCTGATGTAAAACTGTACACCTATTTAAAAACATGTTATTAGAAATATTTTTAATTGTTAGATTAATAGTAGCTTTGTTCCAACTGCAGTTTGAAACTCCTGGAGCATGCTCAGAAGGATTTGCACATCAAATTTGATGTACGATTTGAATGACGTGCAAATCCTTCTGCGCATTCTCCAGTTTCAAACTGCGGTTGGAACAGAGCTAGTATCTTCTATTTTCCTTTCCAAAACTAGGGAGAAAAATAAAAAATAACTACTTGTTCTGGAGACACTTGAAGGCTTCCTGTTGGGCGAATGTTCTGGCTGTATCCGCATACGCTCCCTTAAATTAAAAAAAAATTAAATTATTGACTAAATTACACGAAGGTAAAATAAATTTCCCTTAAAGGTACTAAAACTGTTTTAAAAAAAACCATAAATTCAATAAAATCTACTCTTTTGTTGTTGTTCTATTTGGGTAAAATCTAGATAAATACAAAACATGCTTGGTTATTGAAAAAAAAATTAACAAAAAGAAATCACACAAGCAAACCTTCTATGATTACGATCATGGCGTCGGAAACTGAAAATAATTTATTTCATAAAATGAAGTTTTTAATGTACCATAATTTATGATTATGAGATAAGTGCTTACCGAGTGGTACGTTCGGTACTTTCATTGTTGGGAGTCGTCGGAGTCGCTTGCGGAGTTCTAGTTCTGTCGTTTGTCACCGGCGACCTTCGATGAAAAAATTAATGTTCTCGCCGAAATTCAACGAATTCGGAACCACCCTGTTTTGCCTTCAAAAAAGATAATAATGTCAAATCCTTAGATTAGACTTACAATTGAGTAGGAAACCCAGTCGAAGAGTCTGGTCGAAAAGAAAGAGTCAAGTGCTGCCGCCTTTCTACAAAAGAAGAATAAAATAGCATTTTTCACAATAAATTCTAGATCCGAAGTTCTATACTTTCAAGCTATAAATAGAGTTGTCTATTTATTTCTTACCTTGGCGATTCGGGTTAAAATTACTAAAAGAATTATCCATTTTATGAATAAATAATTAGAAATGAATGATAATTTTAAGCAATTAGTTTAGTTTTCAAACGTTTTAAGATAATAAAAATTTTATGAGCAGGTTAGGATTTTATCGTTATTCTTTTTTCCTCTCAGTATGGCTTTCCAAGTGTCAGTGTTGCCAACAGGACGGTAGAGTGTTGGCCCCCTTGAAAACCACGAACCACTATCCCCATAGGCGTCCATTATCTACTAGAAAGCACAAAACTAAACATCTTAAAATTTTTGCTATGTAAATTTTTAAGTTAGCACCAACCGCAGAAAAGTTTCCGCTCAAAACGAGGGATTTTTTTTAGAACCTTTGGCCTTTACTATCTACACCCCAAGGAATTCCAGTTTTTTAGGCCACAGAACAACAAAAATGGTTCACATATGGAGGTAGGATGGGTTGGTCTCAGTTTTACATTCACTACTCTGGACTGTCTGGAGTCTCTGTCTTAAGAAAGTTTGGAAAGTCTGAAGACTCCTGAGTCTGTGGGAATGATTGGCCGTTTCTTGCGCTTCGGTTGTGTTGGACTCACCATGCTGGCAGTGTCAGGTTTCTACTACGTTTACTACGTCAGAAAAAATGGGAAAAATCAGAATATAGAAGACTGTAACATTGCTCGTGCAAAGTTCAAGTGGACTATAAAAACTTATCTTTCCGCACAGGAATGCGTGAAACTTTTTCCAACCCGTTTTCAGATGGCTACAACGTCTGGCAACTTCTTTTATACCGTAACGGTTCGACTTCGAACATTTCGATATATCTTATATTAGTTAACAGTTATTTACCTGAAGCCATGCTAAATTTCAATGCTACTTCTCTTTCTCCCAATGTCAGATATCATGATGTTTGCAAATTTGAGATTTCAAAGAGAGAGCACGGTTTCGATACTCTTATATTCTATTTAGAAACAAAAGAATTTTTGATGAACACTGAAAGACACTTTAGTTATCTATTGGGAAGTTCATCTTTAATCTACACACAATACGCCACCTATTAAAAAGTTAGAAGAAAGAGACATTTATAAATTTGGAAAGGTTATTTTTCTGAAAAGCAATTTTGCGACATAACATTCATTGTTGACGAAGTAGAATTTCATGCACATAAAATAATCATGGGCTCCGTCAGCGAAGTTTTTGAAGCCATGTTCTCATCTGGAATGATAGAAGAAACTGAAGGGATAGTTCAAATTGAGGACATTGATTCTGCAACTTTTGGAGAAATGCTTCGCCATATTTATACAGGGAAAGCTAACTTCGGGCGTCATGCACAAGGTCTTCTGATGGCCGCTGACAAATACGGAATCCAAACTCTTAAATTGCAAGCTGAAGATTATCTTATTAAGGATTTGAAGGTTGAAAACTCCGCAGCAACTCTCGCAATGGCCGATCTTTATTCTGCTCCTGCACTTAAAGGAAAAGCGATCAACTTTATTGATGTTAATAAATCTGAAGTAATTAAGACATCTGGGTGGAAACAAATAAAAACCTCTCATCCTCAAATAGTAGCAGATTTGTACGCTTTATCTTCTCAACAAAACAAAGTGTTTAACAATCTCAGAATATAAGGAACTAACTCAAATTGTTACATAAAAATGCCATTTAGAACGAAAGATTTATTATAAATTTAAATAAGGTACACAATACTTATTTGTATATTTTTAAAAATGACATAAAAAACAAACAAAAAATAAGGGGAAGTTTGATATGAGTATCATTAATTTCCTTATAAATGCTTATAATTAATCGCTGTCGTCATCAAATGTGTACGTGGCGACTTTTTTCGTTCGTCCACTTGGCTTGCTTGGAGGGGAGAATAGTCCGAGCCATCAGAGAGGACAACTTCATCGTCTGAAGTGGACATTTTCTTTTTTTTGTTCTAAAATCAAGTATTAAAAGTCTGTTGGTTAAAATAAAAATAGTAACCTTTTTAGTTGAGGTAAAGACGACATCATCGTCGCTATCGCTTGCGGCAGTTTTTTTGGGACGTTTCGCAGCCACTTTTTTGGGAGCGGGAGCTTTTTCGCTGGCGCCTTTGCCTTTTTAGCAGGTTTGGTTTCAGTATCCGAAGTAGGTTTTGACGGTTTTCAGGAGAGCTGAGGAGCGAATCGAAAGTTTGTCGCTGTCTACTTCCGGTTCGTCGCTTTTCTTTTTATGTATCAGATCTTCGTCATCACTCACCACTGGAGTAGTGGGCTTCGAACGTGGTTTTTTCTCAACTTTCTTCGGCCTACAAAACATCAAATGCTGAAAATAAATAATTTTATCTTACGGTTCATCATCCGAAAGAAATCCGCCGCCATTCCCTCCGTCATAGTTGAACTATCAGAATCATCATCAAAGTTGAACTTAATATTGCTCGCTAAAATTTAAATTAAATTTGGAATAAAAATAATAAAATACCAGTGCTTCTACGAGGGGGGTCTAGAAGGAGAAGATTGAACGACAGGTCCGGAACCGTCGGAATCAAAATCGTCATTTTCAGAATCGGAAAGTAAATTCTTTTTTTTCTTCGACCCCCTTTTTTGTCAAAGTTCAATTTTCCTTGTTTGAGCTCTAAAAAAAATTGTTTAAAAAAATTTTAAATTACAAATAATTACTTTAGTAGTCTTTTGCTTGCCGCCTTTTTCGATCAAGCTGGGGAAGTTCCAAGCTTTTGGGCGAGAGATTTTGACGATTCCTCTTCCAAAAGGTCAAATTTGTCTTTTTTGTCTTCCTTCTACAAAATAAAAAAAAAAATAAATTTTTTCCACTCTGTCACAGTTGGTAACCTTGGATCTGAACACTTCGATGCGACAAAAAAAAAGGGGGAAAAAATGTACTCACAGCAGCCGGCCTTTCAATTTCTTTTCTTTAAGACGAGTTGCAGTTTCAGCCTTTTTCTTCATTTCAGCGTCGATTCTTGGTGCGATCCTTTCCGCACTCGGTGACGGTAAAATTTCAGCAATTTTTTTCTTCGGGACTCCTCTTCCTTTAGCCGCCGCTTTTCCTTTAATAGCGACTGATTTGTCAGATGCTTCCTCAAGCCTTTCTTTCTCTTCGACTTCATCCAGCTAAAAACCAAATTAATGATTAAAAAATGAAAAAAATTAAGTTCTACCTTGTTTTGTAATTCTTTAAGATCGCTTTCCCAAATTTCAGCAGGAGTTTTTAATTTGAGTTCTTCCAACTCGGCGACTTTGAGATTTTTCTTTTTGATGAGTTCCTCTTTCTTTCCAAAGTGAGAGACCACATGGACATACCGAGAAGGTAATCGTAATCAGCACCTTTTGCCGGCTCCTCCACAGGTTCAGCTCCTTCTTCAGGAACCGGTATTCATCTTCATCCTAAAAATTTGGTAACTTTTCTGTCAATGATTCAACTTACAGTGTTGCCCGCTTTGATCTGAGCATCCTTCCAAATCTTGACCGGGTCGGAACGATAACCTCGGTTTTTCAACTCCTCGATCATCTTGACTTTCTTCATGTTTTCAACTTTTATTTTATTATCGCATTTTTCAACGATGAACCTCGCCTGATCGGAAAGCTTGTCCGCCTCCGCCTGAAGCATCCCCTGAAGATAGTTCTTCCTTTTCGTATAATATTCAAGTCGAGTTTCAAAATATTCTCGCATTATTTCAAGAATGCTGTCATATCGTTTCAAACAGCAATCGCGATCGAAAGCACACTAAAATTATCAAGTTTTAGTAAATTTAAAACTGGCATCTAAAAATGAACCACCAGAATTATGTTCTTACCATTGAAGAAAGATTAATCGAAGTCTGAAGTTTGAATGTTTTGTGAAAACCTTCCTTTCAGAAGAAATAAATTTATCACGTGGCATAGAAACAACAAATCTAACAGTAGTATCTGTATGATATTCCTTGAAATCCCTGTAATAAAATAAAAGTTACATGTGGAGGGGAAAAAAAAAGAACTTACGAGATAGTGGCAGGTGTTTTTTCAGTTCCTTGAAGCATTGGCTCAAGAACAGATTCTTTGTAGTTATTGGTCCAGACGCCAATGGGGAGTTCAGAAATTTCGATTTTATCATCGCTCAAAACTCCGACTTCTCCCGAACAGACGAACTTATTGTCGATAAGAGCTTCGATTTCTCCTCTGAAATTTTTGTACCAAGGCCTCATCGGAATAGAAGGCTCTAAACTGTGTATCATTTTGTATAGATTCTCGATGAGCACTCGTGGGTTATGATTCGGAATTTTGGTCATCCAACCTGTTCCGATACCTTCAGCGCCGTTGACTAATAGCATTGGGATTATAGGGACGTACCAGACGGGCTCAATCTTTTGATTGTCATCGCGATTGTATTTTAATAGAGGGTCATCGTGAGGATGGAATATATATCTTGCAAGAGGGCTCAACATGGTGAAAATATATCTCGGACTGGCGGCATCTTTACCGCCAGCCAAACGTGTTCCAAACTGACCTATGGGCTGCAGAATGTTGATATTGTTCGCTCCGACGTAATTCTGAGCTAAATTGATGATTGTCATCATAAGCGACTGTTCACCATGATGGTAAGCGGAGTGTTCAGCGACCGAACCGGCAAGCTGAGCGACTTTGATTTCTCGTTTGTCATTTCGTTTGAGACATGTGAAAACGACTTTACGCGAACCGGGCTTTAAGCCATCCATTACGTTAGGGATCGATCTTTCGTTGTCCATATTCGAAAAAAGGACAAGTTCTTTGTTTATGAAGTCTTTATAGGTAATCGATTTTGTATCTTTCATATAAAGATATTCTTCAGGGAGACCCAATTCTTTGCGCCTCTTTCGATCCTCCATCCAGTTCGTCAACCATTCTTTCCTCTGTTCAACTGCTTTTTTGCTAAAAGCCTAAAAACACAAATAAGAACTTTTGCTTATCGATTGAAATTACTTACCATAATAATACTTTGATCACATTCAGGACCACTGTATTTAAATTTAATTCTGTGCCTTTCCATATCACTGAAGTACTCTTTTGCCTCTTTTGAGGTCGACGTACCCAAACCTTTAAAAGTTATAAAGAAATAACAATTTTTAGCGCAGGAAAAAAATATACCTTTGTAGTATTTGATTTTGTATGAAGATTCATTTGTAATTGATGACTTCCACTCGTCGAACTCAGGGAGTGAGTAAAATGCGATTTCTTCGTTCCTTTTCGTCGCTTTTATAATCGGTGTGATGAATACTTCCAAAAATGGCATTTTGATCAGCGAAGGCCAATTGTGATGGATGAAATTAACGATGAGACCTTTGATGTGCGAGCCATCCTAAAAAGGTACAAAATTAAATTAAGAAGGCCAAAAGATTTCAGAATTTTTCCCTGCCACCAATCTAAATTCTGAAGGAGGGAAATGGGGTTCTCTTGACTCAATAATTTGAGAATAATTGCATAATTATATAATATTACGCAATTACTAAATTGAATAATTGTCAAGAAGATACCTGATCCTGATCAGTCATTATCATCATTTTTCCATAGCGAAGAGTCTCCATGTCTTCTCTCGTTTCATATTTTTTCTTATATTGTAGACCCATAATTTTGATAATGTTGTTAATTTCAGCATTTTCCAAAATCTAATAAAAGAAAATTAGAGAGGAAAAAAAACTGAGGTATAATTTTACCTGTTTATGAGAGGCTTCTCGTACGTTAAGGAGTTTACCTCGTAGTGGAAAGACGCCGTATTTATCACGACCGACGACACTGAGGCCGGAAACGGCCAACGCTTTCGCTGAATCTCCTTCGGTCAAAATGAGCGTACACGAAAGAGAATTTTTAGTCCCAGCATCATTGGCGTCATCAAGTTTTGGTATTCCTTTCAATTTGCTTTTCTTTTTACCGCCAGTCGCTTTTTCAAGGATCGTCTGTGCTTTAAACTTGGCCCAAGTCAAGACTTGCTCGACAAGTCCCGATTTGGCGACCTGACCCATAAACTTCTCCGAAAGGGTACATTTTGAGCCGAATTTTGAAGCTTGGAGAGTCATATGTTCTTTCGTCTGCGAATCGAAAGTCGGATTCACAATAAGACAGTTGACGAAAAGCCACATATGCGATTTGACCTGAAAAGGTTTTATTTGCATTCCGCCTTTATTCTTTTTCTTGATTAACTCAATCAACTGTTTTGTCAAATTATCGGCGACGTGATCGACATGTCGACCTCCTTTAGTAGTAGCGATGCTGTTTACGAATGAAACCTGCTGAAAACCTTTTTCCGAAGTTGTCAACGCTATCTCCCATCTATCGCTGGAACTTTCATATACAACTTTCAAAGGAGTACCGCAATCGTCTTCTTTGTTTTTAATATAAAGATCGATATAGTCTTTAAAATTTTTAACGGCAAGTCTGGTCCCGTTTAAAAGACTTTAACGCCACCTCTTGTCGATGCGGCAACATCGTATGCCTTCTAGCCATCAAATCGACAATGTCTTTATCTAATTTTTCCATTTTAAACTTAGATAAATCCGGACAGAAGGTAATCTTTGTGTAATCGTCTTCAGAAGAAGGTTTTATTTTGACGTCTAATGCTTTTCCCATGTTGTCTGTCCAGGTTTGCTTGAATGCTTTTTTGTATTGACGAGAGCTTGTTTCAACGGTGAATTTCTTGGAGAAAATATTACAAAGCTTGGCACCGTATCCGTTTCGACCGCCGGTTACTTTTTCTTCCTCATCGTTGTAGTTCGAGGAGGTCAACAAATGACCGAAAATCATCGTCGGGACAAACATCTTCTCGTCTTTGTGCTCTACGACTGGGATCCCTTGGCCATTATTCCAAATCGAGATCATATTTTGATCCCTAAAAGCAAACTTAAACTAATTAAATTTAATTTAAACTTACGGATCGATGTTTATTTTAATGCAGTTCATATTTTTGTCACGCTGTTTATTATCTGCGGCGTTTACCAAAATTTCATCGAATATTTTATAAAGTCCAGGTACATAAGTGATTTCTCGTTGAACCATCATTTCTTGTTCGGAATCATAAACCCACATTAATTCCGTAACAGGTTCCACAGAACCTAAAATAAAAATTAATCAGAAATCCCAAAAAGAAAACTATTTACCCACCAATATAAGTATCAGGTCTGAGAAGGATGTGTTCCAACTGAGATTTCTTCTGGTACATTTTTTCGACGGTCAAAGCCGTCTTTTTCGGCTTTGGCGCCGCCACTTCCATGGGCTCGTCACCCATCGTTTACCGATCTAAAAAGCAGAACTTTTATGGGCTGTGAGATGACTGGTGGGGACTACAGGTCGTTTAAACTTAAAACTCAAAGGGTTCTAGAAGAACCATTTTACGAAAACCACCAATCATATATAAACGTAAGTTTTAACCTGAATAAGCTGAAAATAGGGTATGGAGAAAACTGATAAATCAAAAATCTAAGGTTTAAACCGCCAAAACTACAGAGCCTACGATTTAAATCAAAACGGTCATTTACCTCTGAAGAAATAATGGTAAACAAAGAAACAATGATTTCTAATAATAAAATAAACTAAAATCAAACCTTAATTGAGATAAAATAAGGTTGAAAAAACAATCAAAAAGCGGAAAAGCGTTTTTTGAGAAGAGAAAAGAAAAATGATGAATTATGCCGGGTTTTCGAAGATGACGAAGGACACAAGGATTCATTTTTAAAAATTAAATTAGGGAAACAATGGTTGTTAATCATAGCTACCTGGAATTAAATAGTCGGAAGAAGTTTTATTTCAAAATTTTGAAAATATAATTCAGATGCCGCCTCAAGTTTGCTCTTTTCTAAAATCTCGAATCTTGGAGTTCAACCACAAACGCACTCCGGTCCAAGTTATTAGTTGAGCTATGCGCATGCGCGACCCGCGTTAAATGACGGCGCGCGCGGGAGAAAAAAAAACGACCACGCAGTTTTTCCGTTATAATAATTTTTTAGATCTCAATTTTTTTTACATTTGCATATGTTATGAATTTAAAAAAAACCTGAACTATCATCTTTCTTTTTATCATGTTTTAACGAAAAATTATTTAATGAGAATATTTTTTGAAAATCAAAAGTCTCAAATTTAGAAATCAAAAGAAATTAAAAATGTTTCGCTCTGCTACCATGTGTGACCCTCGTCACCCAGAGGTTTCCTCGATTTGGGGGAAAGAAAACAAAATATGACGTCCAAATCCTTCTGCGCATGCTCCAAGAGTTTCAAACTGCGGATGGAACAAAACTCATCTCAAGTTTTTACAGAGACATTTTTTCTCGTTAAATTTTCAGGCGTCTTCAAAAGTTCAAATGTCTTAAGTCGTAAAAAAGTTGACCTTCTCCGCGGGAAGTTTCTGTAGTGTGGCAGCATTGCTCTTCATTTTTAATTGTAACCCTCGAATGTTTACACATTTTCAAAACAGCGGTACACGTCAGTAAAAATCTTAAAATTCTCCATAAAATGTTTAAAATTGTACATTTAACATCTTAAAAATATGAAAAGATGGAGAAAAACGCTTCGGATTAGATTATGGAAAGTAATCTTGTTTTAAATATTTAGATCTCTCTTTTGCGTGTGTTGTCACTAATTCTTCCTGGGATAAACGTCCAGTCATGTTTGCCGTTACGGATACCCAAAGTAAGTTAATTAATAGTCGGAATTATCCATTTTTCGGCTTGGAAAACTTGAAATAAGGCTGTGAAAAGCTATTTCCCTCCCTAGGAGAGAATTAATGACGAATTAACGTACTTCTTTTTCTTTCAGAAATTGGGGTTGGCTTGGCCGGCTTTGGCATCTTTTTTCTATTCCTCGGAACGCTTTTGTTGTTTGACAAAGGTCTCTTGCCATAGGAAATGTATGTAAACCTCCCAGCTGATTCGTATAATTTTTTATTTCTTTAAGATATTATTTATTTGTGGTCTTGCGTGTGTCATCGGCCTGGAAAGGACATTCAGATTTTTCTTCCAGCGCATAAAGTAAGAGGTACTCTTGCATTTTTCGGCGGGATCTTCATCGTCCTCTACGGTTGGCCGATTACGGGGATGATCATCGAAACTTACGGTTTCGTCTTACTTTTTAGGTAAAATTTCATATTTTTACATCATTCATAATTTTTTTTTAAGCGGATTTTTCCCTGTTGCCATTGATTTTCTACGGCGGATACCGATCCTTGGGACGTTTCTCAACCTCCCTGGAATTTACTCCGTAAGTGAATACTTATCGTCGTCTTCTTCAGGTTAAAATTAACAATGAAGCATTATTTATGAATGGCCGCCTTATCAGTAAATTTGTAGAATTTTCATTCCAAAATTATACTACTGGGCTCAAATTTAAGTTGAATACCTTTCTTACAGAAAAATGCCTTTTTCTATTCCTTAAATTAGGGTAGGTTTTAAGTAAAGTTGTGTTATCCTCAGCCAATTTGAGGATTCCTTATGCTAGCTAAAAAAATAGTAGGAATTATGATTCTTCAATGAAACTTTGAGAAATGCAGACCTTAAGCCGGCCTTACACGATAGGTTTTTTCGTCCGTTTTGGCCAAACTGAGCGAAAACCGTCGGTTTGGGTGGCGGATGAAAAATCTTTTTTGAACAGAAAATAAACCCGTCAGTTTGGAACGATGACTGGGAAACCACAATTTTACTAGAACTTTAGGAGTTTTCCAAGATTTTTTAACTAAAAACCCCATTTTATACAGGATTTCTTGATTTACTAGGTTTTTGATGGGTAAAAGGGGTCTACATGCAAAAAGTTAGGTTATCCCTGATATCTTCTTGACGAGAACTATGAGCCGATTCAAAACCGACGTTTCCCCACTACTTTGTCCGTTTTACCCGACGGTTTAAACCAATGAAGAGTGAACTTTTCATCAGTTAAAACCGACAGTTTCCCCCACCATTTTCGTCAGTTTACCACACGACGAAAAAACCATCGTGTAAGGCCGCGTTAAGAAGCCCTATGTGATGCTTAAATATTACTGAATTAATTTAATATATGCTTTAACCGGCGGCCATCTTTACTTTAACATCTTTATAAAATCTGGTTATTTTTAGATCGTTGATTGGATTACTGGTGAATCGAAAAGAACGACAGTCTGACACTTGGACTCGTCTTTGTTATTTTGAAGTTGAGGAAAAAAGGAAAGTTTTTGACTGAAATTAGTGTTGTTTCTTTTATTTATACACAGTTTTCATTTTTGTAAATTATTTTTCATCCATGTAAATTTTTGTAAAAGGAAATTTTATTAAGTATTAAATGAAATGCCAAGGAATAACTTCAAGCTCATCATTGAACGTTTCTGCTTGCATTTAAAATATATTAAAAATAAATCAATTTTATGTTTTTATTTTATTTTTTTAAACCACGAGGAGATTTGCATATGTTGAGCCCTTTGGGAATCAAACCTATCAGTGGTCAGAAGAAGGGATGCTGTAAGGGAAGGGCTGCTGCCTAATATTCTAATCTTGCCTTTTAAATTTTTGGCGTCCTGAAGTTAATTTTTATTTTATTTCAAAAATTCATGATTGCTTGAAACTTGATTGTATATTTGTAAAACTCCATAAAGTTCCAAGTAAAAGTCCCAAAATATTATGGACAAAACCGTGGAAAGCGTGCGAAAATGGAGTAGGTTTTATAACAATGTATTTCTCTTGATGAGGGAAAAAATAAAAGGGTTAGAAATAATTGGAAATGACGTAGGTTTTAATGTTTTAGGTTATTTTTTTTGCTGCATATGTTTTTGGCTGTTTTTTTATAGAAGAAAAAACATGCATCGTTTGATGACACCGAAAGTTCTTTTGGCGTGGGGTGCAAATAATTTTGGTCAGCTTGGAATCGGTTCGGAAGAGCCTTATCACGCGTTGCCGCAAGTGGTCGACCTCAGAGAAATCGATGTATCACCTTCGGATATAAAAGGGATCTATTCCGGCCCAAATAATACTTTTATGGTACTTAAAAACGGCATTGTTTACGGTGCAGGATTGAATAACGTTGCTCAACTCGGATCCAATCCGCTTATAGTCAACTCTTTCACTAGGATGGACCATCTGGTCGAGTACTGCGTACGGGATATGGCGGTAAGTTTGGAAGCCGTTTATGCAATCACGGACAAAGGGACGCTTATAGGATGGGGTTCGAATTCGTGCGGAAAACTTAGCTTGGATCCGAGCAAGTTTTTAACGTGTCGAATACCTGTATTGATGTGCGAAGACGTCAAAGCTATCGCCGTAGGAATCAACTTTATAATCATTCTCAACACTGATGGACAAGTGAGTTTCATTATCGATAAAACTGGTAGCAATTTTGATTTTAGTTGCTGTCATGCGGTGACGGTCGAAGTGGCCAACTGGGGCGTACGAGCGACGAAAAGATTTGGGAAATAAAACCTTTGGAGTTTAGTCTTCCGGTGAGGTCGATCGCGTGCGGGCAGCTTCATTGCCTCCTCCTCACAGAGACTAACCGTTTGTTCACTTGGGGAGCGAACAATTACGGACAACTCGGCATCGAGCACGACAAACCATTTCTTTCAACGCCGACCGAAATCACCACTTTGGGCGTCCCGTTGGACAAAAGCGTGAAAATCCGTTGCGGATGGCGTCACTCCGCGGTATTCTTCGGAAACGGAAAGATATTCCAGTGGGGAGAAAACAACCATGGTCAATGCGGTGGCGGATCCGGCTTAGAATTCATTCCCGTCCAACTTAGCGACCTCGTCGTCAACAAAGTATCCGTCGGCTTCGCTCATACTCTCGTCATTATCGACAAAGGAATCGTCCTAGCATGGGGAGAAAACAGCGAAGGAAGCTGCGGCATCGGAAACACCAAAAACGTTCTTTTCCCTTTAAAATTTAGAACCGGAGTACGCACTGCTGCGACAAGAATCTTCACCGGCTACAAGCAATCTTTCGCTCTTGCTTTATAACGAGATTATAATAAAAAACTTCGAAAGGTGCTAATTTTAAAAAATCTACCTAAAAGCGAGAGATTGTTTATAGACTTAAAACTAGAAAAAGACGACGACAAAAGTGGGGGAGAGGTGTCAGAATGCTAGTAGATAAAAGGAAGTGGGAAAAAAAAGATGGGAAAGGAGGGGCCTTAGTTCATAGCGGTGTCAATCAAAGGATATCTCGAGCGTGTTAGCATCTTGGCGTGAACCCACACGCCCCACACGTTGATTAGGTTTAACGCCTTCGGTCAAAACGGTTTTTCTACAGATTTCGTTTAAACGAGCCTAATCAGTGAATAATTTGCCTCAGAGTTTTAACGATGGCAGAGTATTTTATCTTTCCAGTAGGAAACTAGGAAACACATGCGGTGGTTTTCCAGTTTCCATACTAGAAATTTTCGAAAAACGGAAAGAATAAAAGCAATCGAGAAATCCAATAAAAGCCTAATTGTAATGAAATGATAACAGGGGGAAGAGGAATTGTGAATGCGGTTTTGTAGGGAGGGGAAAGCGGTGGTGAGCTTTCGAATTTCGACAATGGACTTGGATAAACAAATGACAGCCTCCCCCTGAAGCAATGTCAACATTAAGTGTCGGCTAAGCTATTGAACGGCTCTGGGCTAAAGATAACATGAAGCTCTTCGAAAACGCTCCCTATGGACGGGTTTCCGTTCTAAGGCAGGTCAACATGTGCACTCTACTTCGGAGCAAACCCTCATCAGATGTCATCCTTCCAAATATTCTTGAAATGAATAGTTTATTATTTTTAAATTACCACATCCGAAAAGCCGAATCCATTATGAATGAACTTTTTTTTTTTGGAGAGGGACTCTGGATGGTCAAATTCTTCTTCTATTCTCCCTCTTCATCTGGTCAACCGAACATGGGTTACAACAACTGCGTCAAAATCTTTTTTAAAATTCACTGCCTCCTTGATCCTCGCAGTCATGAATCTATCTTGGTTCCAACCGCACTTTGTAACTCCTGGAGCATGCGCAGAAGGATTTGGACGTCAACTTTGACGTCGTTCAAATCGTTTGTCTGTCTAATCTGAAGTCATCTGACGTCAAATCCTTCTGCGCATGCTCCAGGAGTTTCAAACTGCGGTTGGAAGTAAGCTAATAAGCAGAGCCGAAATTTATTTTATTTTACCTCGAAAGTCCAGAAGTTAAAAGCATGAACAGGAAGAGGGAGGAAATCAGATGTAATTTGTCAATTCGGACGGACAGTTTGACTAATTGCTTTTATCCTGAGTTCGCCCTCTCTCAAGTCTCATTTGGTCGACTTTCACACCTCCTATCGAGAAAAGAGAGACTCGAAGAGATTTACGACCTTTAAGTAAACCATCTGCCTTTTTCGAATTGATCTATCGCCACTTTTGTTTTATTGGGGACTCTTTTTTAAAATAGCACGCGAGGAAAGAAAAATAACATGGAGGATTAAAGCAGAAAAACGACCAGATCTTTGCTTTTTAACTAAACAATGGGCAATTCTAACAAAAAAAGGCCCCTGGAGACCTCATACGCCAAAAGAATCTCCCAAGGTAAACAAAAGAAGTGTGCTGAAACACTTCAACACCCCAGCCTAATTTATATTATTCCACCCCAACATTTTTTCTATCTTCTGTTTTCGTATTCAAATAACTAAACAAATATTTGAGGTAAAAGGGAGAGGAAGTCGAAATTCCGGAAGGATAGGCGATATCCTCTGCGGAACGTTTGATCTTAGCGATTCCTTTTATGTTTAAATCTGTAGCACACGGCTGAGATTAAGTCGGAGGGAAAAAAAACGAACTTTAGGTATAATTCTAGTTAATCCCGACGATGTAAGGATGGAACATCTGTTCTAGTCGCTAAAATCCCTTCGGGCGTTCTATCTTACTCAAAGCAAATGGAATAACAAACTTTTTGAAAAGAAGGCATTGCGCCCGTGGAGTCTCACTCTTCATTCTTCAAGATACTTCTTCCATACTATTTTCTCCATCACGACAGTTGTGCCAACTGTGGATCTATACTACGGACATAGGTAGTGATTTCACTACTTCATATTTCAGTGGCGAACTATGTGGGGGAGTCTTGGTAAAGAAACTCAGAAAAAATAACAAATTTTTCGTAAAAATGGTGGTTCTTGGATTAAAAACAGTGTTGATCATTAGAACTACTGGGGGGCGCTGTATCAATTGTGATTGCCGGGGGGCGTGGGGGTGTATTTGTACCCCATCACTTCCGACCTACTGTGACATTTTAATGTAAATATGATAATTCCTAGTTTGTCGAGTGGCTCACACTTCGCTAACATATCCTTCATTATGTACTGGCAGTTTTTAAACAGTACTTGAGCCACTTTTTAGGGGGATGATGTTGAAACTGGTTTGAAACTCCTGGAGCATGCGCAGAAGGATTTGGACGTCAAATTAGACGTCGTTCAAATCGTTTGTCCATCAAATCGGAAGTCATCGGACGTCAGATGATTTTGCTCTTTTTGAGTAAAATCAATCATCTATCCACTTTCTGCCGAACCGTAGAAACTCTCGGAAAAGTATTAGGAGCCGTAATCGTCGAACCAACGTTGAAAATTGTCGTGCACTAGCTTTTTTGATCGACATCTATGTTCCTCGTTCCCTACATTAAACTGGGCACCTTCGAATACCGCTCACAACATTAGCTTTGTTCCAACCGCAGTTTGAAACTCCTGGAGCATGCGCAGAAGAATCTGCACGTCAAATCTGACGTCAGATGATTCAGATTTGAATCAATCTGGATGATTGATTACCGGGGGGGGGGGGTATTTGATTTGTACCCCATCATTTCCGACTTGTACGCGACGCCTCCAAACCAGTTTCAAACTGCGGTTGGAACAAAGCTAAAAGCGCAAAGCTCATTATAAATCAGAATCATCTGCGTAGATTTCACTGTAGCAATCCATTGACATCATATTAACTAGAGAACAGTTTTATAGTTTGCAGAAGTAAGAAGACGAATGAATTATGCATTAAAAAGTTAAGAAAAAATGTAAAAAGGGCATATGAAAGTTGAAAATACGATAAACGAATTGTTTGCGAATTGGATTTGTGGGTATGGAGGTTGGATAAAAGGGGTTCGGAAATTGAAATGGGGGGCTTTTGTGAATAAAATTGATTCTCCGCGTGAAGAAAAGTGAGAGAGAGGGAGAGTTTAATTGGGTTTTGTCTATTTGAAGGTAGATGGGCGAGAAATGCAGATTCGGTGGTCGATTGGAGGGGAAACCGGATTGGAGAGAGGGGGCCGAACCGAGGGGCGGAGCCTTTTAGGGTTGGGGATGGGCGGCTGCGGTCGAGGTAGAGCACCGACCGGGGGGTTATTTTCACTAGTCCAAAGCCAACAAACGCAGGGTGTTTTCTCATAATCTCTGTGTCAACTCTACCGTGTTGTGTCAAATAACAGTGCTCCTAGAAAGCCAGGGTCGGAAACCTTTTTTTACATCCCCCTTCTCTTTAAGGATGCATACGCTTTTTGGAGATCAGACATACTACAGCAGATTCCAAGGCAATGGGTATCCGCCGGGATACGACTATTCGCGGTATGCTCCTTATCACACGGGATACCAACCGGTACCACATCATGTCCCAGCTAAAGATATGGTCAAACCACCTTATTCGTACATCGCCCTTATCGCGATGGCGATACAGCACGCGCCCGAAAAGCGGTGTACACTCAACGGAATCTATCAGTTCATCATGGAACGGTTTCCTTACTACAGAGAGAACAAACAAGGCTGGCAAAATTCCATACGTCACAACCTCTCGCTCAACGAATGCTTCGTCAAAGTACCTCGAGACGACAAAAAACCCGGGAAAGGTAGTTATTGGACGTTAGATCCCGACTCGTACAATATGTTTGATAATGGATCCTATTTAAGACGTCGTAGACGGTTTAAGAAAAAGGACGCCCTCCGGGAAAAAGAAGAAGCGATGAAAAGACAGCAAGAGATCTTACGTAGGGAAGAAAAGAAAGAAAAAACTCCTAAACGTGAACCCGAATTGACGCCGTGCGAAGTTAAAGCTGAATACGACAGCTTCTCTGTCGACTCTTTAGTGACTTATCCGCGTGCCGGACCCCCCGCTGGACCCTCCTCTGCTGTTTATTCTTATTGCCAATATGAAGAACAAGGATATAGACATTGGTACGGTGACAATCCTGAAATGTTCGACCCACCTTCATGCCAGCTTGGATTCAGGCATGCACCACCTCAGCACAGCTACTATCAACATCAAGTTTAGCATTCCCCAAGTAAGTTTTTTACTTTTACAAAACTTTCGCCACTTTTTGACGCTCCAGTGCGAGCCCGCCTTTAATTGTCCCCATTATATCAGGCAGTAGACTGCACTGTAACTTTTAACTTCTTCAACGAAATTATAATGCGATCCAGGTACTACCCTGGAAAAGGGTCTTTGAGACCCCGTAGAGGAAAACTGATTTTTGCCGATGGGGTTGTCTGTGGTGCCGGCCATCGCAAATTTCATTCCGGCGTCTAGGCCGCAGTTTTCATCCGATTTTCACCAAATTTTACAGCTTCTTCCTTTTGTACCAACTTAAAAAATGACGAGAGCTTTTTTTGAAATTCGCAATTATGGCGAAGATATGTCTGTCTAAAGTTCAGATTTGTGGGCCGGCTTTTTTCCAGCAATTTTTTCCCTAAGAATTCGTCTTTTCTTAAATATAAAGTAAATATTTGTTAACATAAACAAGTAAAGTGGATAAGGTTCGGTTTAAAAATGCTGACTCGGTAAACCAATTTCTTAGAAACAAATTTTTAGCTTTTGTCTCTCAAAATAACTCTTTTTCTCCTATCGATAGCCTTGATGGAGTAGCGCAAAAACTATGGAAGAACAATTTTGCGGTCGTTTCGAGTATTCAAGATATTTTTGGCTTGATTTCAATTATGTTAATCCTTGCTCTACCTGTTGAAAAGGAGGCCCTGAAAACGATTTTCGGGACGTCTATATTTTGACGTTTGAATAGTTTTCGACATATTTTTAGCATGATTGCCAACAGAAGTAGGCCAGAATCAAAGAAAAATGGCACTTCTCGTCACCAGCTGCTTAAGTGGTGATCACGGTCAATTTTCTAATCATCAAAAAATTTTGCTCATGAATATTGTGATTAAAAAGATTCATTCACAAGCTTTGGGACGATTATTCAGCCAAAATTCTGCCTCGAGACGTAAACAAAGGAAAAAAAAGAAAGACATTCTTTAATAAGTCTACTGTCTAGACATCTTATCTTATTTATCATCTAAACATATTTTGTTTATTTTAAAAACAATAGCCATCCTTCATGTCTCCTTTTTCTATTTATTTTATAAAGGATCCAATATTATAGATGTTTATTTTTATTGGACATTTGTCCTTTTTGAATGAAAATTCAGGTTGACCAGTTTCAGAAATTTTTACTGAATTTTTTAATTCGGTTCTATTGTATATTTATTTTCAAAGGACGAAACGTGTCGTTAGGTAGTTACATTTGTTGATAGTAATGATTGAAAAACAAACAGGACGCCAACCTAACGACTTCCTCTATCTTTATCTACGGCCTGCCATTAGATCTCCTTTCATGCCCTGAAAAGTTTATTTTCTCTGATATTAACTATACCGTCCAGTGCGAATAAATGGCTACCGTCGATACCTAAAGCTCCACTGCCTTATAGATCGTTGAAACACATCAAATACATCCAATGCCTCCTTTTCTAAAACGTCACAGAATCCAAAAACAATCTAAAAAAATTTGGATTTAATTGAGTCTGATTTTGTTTTTGAATTTAACTAATGGGTTTTCTAACGCCCCACGTGTTCCAGTCGTTTTTAAATAATTTGTTATGACTTGGTTCACGCGGACCAGAAACAGGGCTGAAGGGATGAAGGATCGAAAGGCAAAAAAAAAGTTTCACGTGGCCGAAATGTGAAGTTTTTAAGTGACGTATTAGTCCCGGAGGGTTGAAAACTCGATTTCCGGACCTTTTAGGTTTGTTCCAACCGCAGTTTGAAACTGGTTTGAAACTCCTGGAGCATGCGCAGAAGGTTTGCAAATTTGAAGTCAGAGACTTCAGATTTGACGGACAAAGGATTTGAAGGACGTCTAATTTGACGTTCAAATCCTTCTGCGCATGTTCCAGGAGTTTGAAACCAGTTTCAAACTGCGGTTGGAACAAACCTAATAAAAGGTCCGGAAATCGAGTTTTCAACCGCAGTTTCAAACTGGTTTCTAACTCCTGGAACATGCGCAGAAGGATTGGAACGTCAAATTAGACGTCCTTCAAATCCTTTGTCCGTGAGTCATCTGACTTCATAGACGTGCAAACCTTCTGCGCATGCTCCAGGAGCTTCAAACCAGTTTCAAACTGCGGTTGGAACAAACCTAATAAAAGGTCCGGAAATCGAGTTTTCAACCGCACTTTGAAACTGGTTTCAAACTCCTGGAACATGCGCAGAAGGATTGGAACGTCAAATTAGACGTCCTTCAAATCCTTTGTCCGTCAAATCTGAAGTCATTTGACTTCACGTGCAAACCTTCTGCGCATGCGCCTGGAATTTCAAACTGTGGTTGGAACAAAGCTATTATTTTCGTATGGTATTTTATCAAAGCGTCGAAAGTTAAAATTAAATTTTAGTCAAATGTTTTTTAAACATTCTGTCCATAAATGAAATATAAAGACATCGTAAAAAATTTTTTCCCCCTCTCAAAGAAGAACATCTAAAGGAAAAAGCTATTAAATCTTCTTTTTTTAAAGGCCTTTTTTTTCTTCTTCTTCTTCTTCTTTTAAATTTTATTTTAAGGAAGAGCTACTAAAAACGTGTACTATGTCGTCGCGTTAGTTCCAACACCGGCTATTTCATTTTTCTTAAGTTTTTAGGAGGGTAAAAATTCAAAATAAAATTTCTCATTGGAATCAATCCATCACCTGTGGCTAAATCGTGAACTACGCGTTTTCTGTTGGTAATAGGGTTAAATTACCAACGGAATTCGATTCACCACAAAATTTACCATCAGAAACAATGCCAAACTCAAAATTGATAAAAAATGAGATAGCCGGTGTTAGAACTAACGCGACGATATTTTTCCTCTTCGTCAAAAAGCCTCGAAAAAAAGAAAAAAAAATGTTATAAAATGGAATAATTTCTGAAAAAAAATTTTTTTATTACGATTTTTGAGAAAATCATGTATTTTTTAAAACTTAAAGTCATAATCCTTGGATGGTTGATTACCATTTTTTACAATTTTGAGTGTCCATATAATCATAATAGTAATGATAATCATAAAAAAAAAGCCTTAAATTAAGTATAATCCTCAAATTAATTTCGTTATTGGGATGGATTAAAGTAAAAATTTAAATTTTTAGGCGTACTATTCAAGAATTATGAAAAAAGATAAAAATCAAAAGTCAAAATACCTAAAAGTAGGAAGTTTGAAAAAGAAAGTAGGTATTGTAGGAAAAGGGCTGTCCTTTCCGTTTAGGATTATCTCCAGTGGTTCGGAGGCGATCACGTCCTGGCCAAAAAGTCCAAGAAGATGAGGTTCTCCTCTTGTCAAAACAACCTCAAAAAAGGGCCACCCACAATGAAAATAAAAATCTTTCCATCTCAGGGGGGCCGTCGAGGCTAAAATAGCCGGTAGGTAGACTTAAAAAAAATGTCGACATTCACCACCGAATTTTCACAAATTTCTTCATGTTTCAGATCCCTCCGATGATACTTCGTTGAGAAACGCCGTTCTCAACGAAATCACTCCAAGATGGCGACTCGAAAGCAAACTCGCCCAAAAGTGGAACAATAATAGTTAATATAGGAAACCATTTATAAAAAAATTATGTTCCTCATTTTTGTTTATTTTGTTTTACTAGTCATTTTGTTCTTTAAATTATGGTTACCATTATTTTTAAACTACTTGTATAAACTCCACCCTGTATATGATTTAAAATACGGTTGTAAAATAACAGAAAAACTTGTTTTTTTCAAACAAGAACTGATTTTAATTAAGGGGAGCCTCTAATTGCCTTGAAAATACAAACAAAATATGAATTTTCACAAAATTTTTGATTTAAAAATGCATTTCCTGGAACAATGAACATAAATTACAACAATAAAGTAATAAATTTTCAACAAAAATTTGAAGAAACCCCCTTCTAAAAATCTTTTTTGTAAAATACAAAAAATGGTGTACAAATCAGACTTGGCATTCGAATTGGAAAACGCAGTTTTCCCCTGTTATTATCAGAGTAGGCATAACCGTAGGTAATCATAATTACGATTACGATGATTACTTTTGATCATGGTTATGATGACGATTATATTGTATTTGTGATTTTCCAGAAAATGTTTTTTAACCCAATATATTTTTTTAAATAAAAAAAATTTTTTGGCGATTTTTTGAGAAAATCTTAATTATTTTACAATTTCTGAATAAATATACATAATTGTTTAAAGAAATCACGAAAAATACTATTTATTGAAAACATTATTTAAAAAATTCAATTTAAAAAAATGAGATTTTCTGGAAAATCGTAAATAAAATCGTCACGTTAGTTCCAACACCGGCTATATCATTTTTCCTAGGTTTTCAGGAGAGCCAAAATACCGATTAATTTCTCATTGGAATCAACGAACCTGTTGGCTAAATCGTGAACTACGCGTTTTCTGTTGGTAATAGGGTTAAACTACCAACGGAATTCGATTCTCCACAAAATTTACCACAATGCCTAACTCAAAATTGATAAAAAAAAATGAGATAGCCGGTGTTAGAACTAACGCGACCGAATATGCTTACGATTATATCCTATTCTGGCCGCGGAATTTGAATAACTTATAACTTAAATCTGCGAATTAAAGGGCAATGGAAAAAAGATTTAAAAATGTAAATTATCGGGAGAGCACTTTGATCATCATTTTGTAGAATATCTACGAATAGGAGAAAATAACTTCATGTATAAAAAAAATTTTTGTAAATAATATTTGTATATTATTTGTAAATTTAATGGTTTATTTTTTAAATAAGTGCATTTTTAATTTTTTTTTGTTTTAATAAAATTTTATATACATATAAATCATATATCTATTGATAAAATATAATGAAGCGTAATTTGTAGTGTTATGTTTAGAAGTTCAGGTAATAAAATTTTTTGATTGAAAAATTTTTTAAATAAAAACCTTAAATATGAGAAAGCCGGACCAAGTAATTTCCTCTTCATCTCCTCCTGAGCGTAAGAGAAAACCACCAGAAACTCTTCAACACTTAGGTTGGCAAAACTGTTTTTAACGGACAGCGAACCTGGTGAAAATTGCTTCAATTACTAGTAACGATTTTCTTGCATGAACCAAAATCTTTTAAGCAACTCCCAGGTTGGCTAAACTGTTTTTCCTCATACAACTTCCTTGGTGATTCAAATTTTTGGAGAAGAAAATAATCGATTTTTTTTCCTTTTGGTCGGTACATAGGACAAAAATAAATGAGCTTCTCCCTCGGGGTCTTGGCTTTGTTGAAACCGTTCCTAAACAAATACGTTAATGTTTACAACGTTGACATCTTGTATACAAATTCTCCTCTCACTTCATTAGTCCGACTAACTCAACTCCTTCTTACTAATCACCTCACCCGCCACAGGCAAAACCCCCTTATTTTATTCACTCCAGATAATTAGAAACGCTAAAATAAGACTTCCTGGATAGTTTATTATCAACTTAACTATTTTTTACGAATCGGAAACAGTTTTTTTTGTTGAAAGGGCGGATAATCTGGGGCCTTCGGCTTTCGGGCGATTTGTTCTTTTCAATAAAAAGAGGCCATGGTGAAGTGAGGAGGGTTTGTAGTGAGGTGGGGTGAGTGAGAAACAGTTGAGAAAACATTAGGGGTGGTTGCTTCCACCCTTTTCTAAAAGGGTGCTCCAAAAGAAAAATCTTCACCCCCTCTCACCCTTCGATTTTCAACGGCTTTATTTTATAAATAATTTACTTGGATCATTTATGGAAAACCGGAAAATTGCTTCTGTCAAAATTCTTTACGGGTAAAAAACAACGGAATTGGATTTAAAAAGGCGGCGATTACTAAACTCAACATGTTGTCAAAATAAATTTGATTTACTACTCCACTGATCCTCCCACCTTTTGGAACCGATCCAGATGCTTCCCGTTCCTTCCCCGCTCTTTTTACGCTCCGAATCTTCCTAATGGACTGAGGCCAGAATGGATTAAAAAAAAGTCATCAGTGAATTGATTTCCGTAAACGGGGTTGGCGTTGAACTAGAGGTGAGACTGTTATCAATTATCAGCTAACCGATGCATCAAACTGCAACATCCACAGATTTAGGTCGAATATTCTTCACCATTAGTCGCTAAAATGACGAGTTTCCTCTCGACGATTATTCTCGTCCGAAGGGGTGTCTCTTGTCCAAAAGAGCGACAGTTATATTTTTTCTACACTTCTGATCTTTGTCTTAATACGACGGTGGTGGAAGGGTCTGACATATGAACGTACAAATATAGATTCTTCACTCTTCACTCTCCCTGGCAAACTATTAGCCGACACCTATTCCCTCTAGTAAACATAGATGTTCATCTCTCCCCTTCTCTAAAATTTTTAACTTCCTCAATGTCTTAAAACACGAGTTGGGACATCGAAAGATCGATGATCATTTTCTCTTTAGGGCGCCAAAGGTGAAAGTAGCGCGAATTAATCTTTTAGAATCGATCTAGATTGGCATATAAGTAGTTACAATGGGGATTATCTAGAGAGGTGCAGTATCCATAAACTCCAAATCGGCAACACTGTTGATCATTACGAGCTTTCCTGTTGAAGGGTAGCCCCCCCCCCCCCCCCCGGGTTTTGAGGGAAAATTTTTTTTTAGTACATCTCAGTTGTTAGACTCCCCTAGAAATTAAAAAAGTAAAAGTAAAAGCAATAAATTGTTTAGGAAGTTAAAAAGTACGGTCTGCAGCATACCCCAATAAATGGAGAGTCTTCGCCTAGCCGGTTTCAGCCCGATTGAAATTTTTTTTCTCCCGATAAATTTTTTAATATCAGTATTTAGAGAAAATTTGGTGAAGATATTTCACCACCAGCCCTGGCGCACCATAGATCTTCGCCATTTTTAAAAATGGTCTAACAGCAAAAAACAAGTTTCAACAAATTTTTGAACTTTTGTCACAAAAAAACATTCTTTTGAGCTAATTTTATAGTGTTTTCTTCCATACCATTGCTGATAAATAAAACTTTTTAGGCACTTTCCGCTCTTCCTCAAAATTTTTATCTCCCTCAAAAACCGGGGGGGCCACCCTCCAACAGGAAAGCTCGTAAGTAAGTCCAATGATCAACAGTGTTGACGATTTGGGGTTTATGGAAAATATACTAGATAATCCCCATTGTTTTTTTAGTCATCTAGACACCCATATAATTCGGGTTATAGGGATTTTAAAGTTTTTCTAATAGATGGGGGGATTAAACATTGAAAATAAATAACTTTTTTTTGTTGCAAGTGAATTTTTTTGTGATAATAACACAAATCCTGGTTGGTGAATGAGTGAAAAAGGGGCTAAAGGGATGGTTTTATAAAAGCTCTGTTTATTTCCACAAGTAATCCAGAGAGTTTGGGGGTGGGGGGAGGAGCTTTTCTATTATGACAAACAACAGTGGACTCTCGGGAGAGTTTTCCTTCAATAAAAACGTTTTCACTCAAAACATATTATATTCTTGAGGATGAAGAAGAAGCCGTGAAGGGGGTGGATTATCCCTCCGCCGCCTCCGCCACCTCCCCCCCGACGCCGCAAATCCCTGGAAGGGGGTTGAAATTTCTACGGGGCAATTGGTCGATCGCTCCCTTTTACGTTTGGCCAATGAAAATGCGAGGGTAGACCGTCTCCATGACGACTAAGTGAAATTCTCCCCCTTTTCTACAGGTAATCGATAAGAAAGAGCCCCAACATTTCTGGGGAGGGGGAGTATCTACTTTAAGTTTTGTATCATCCTTTCATAAAAACTAAATTCACACTTTCGTTAATTAAAATAAACATCAATAAACGGGAACCCCACACTAAACTTTATTAGTTTGAATCATTTATGAACAAACGAACCTTTTTCAAAATGAAACACAAAATACCAAAATATAAGGGATTTCCGGAAGTTTTCCTAGCTCATTCGCAGAGATACATAATTTTAACCGGATTCTTCCTTGCAAGATAACGCATGTAGGATTTTTTTTTATTCCTTGGTTATTGATATGATTGGACAACAAACCCATTTATGACACGATTATTGGAGTTTTCCTCCAAGGAAAAGCTGCATTTCCGTAGTTTTAACTTCCTTAAAGAAGTTATTGTGATATTTTTTCCCTTTCTCTCTAAATTTTCTCCTTTTACCGATTTTTTTGTAGTTCTCTCGATTTTTGGGTCTGCAAGTAGAACCCCTCTTTTCAGCTCATTTTTGGTAGCTTTGCTACCTTTTTAGCCGCAAAACCCCTTTTTACTGAAAGATTTTCAGTTTTCCTTGTTTTTACGCCTAGAAAGTAGAACTAATGTTTTCAAAGAATTTTGGAAGCTCTCCTCTCTTTTTTGGCCGATAGAAAACCCCCTTTTACTGGATATATCGGCATTTTTGGGTAGAAAATCCCTTTTGTCACATTTAGGAAGATTTCCAAGCTCTTTCGGTAGCGAAATCCCTTTTCAACGGATTTCCCGTAGTTTTTTCTCAATTTTAAGGCTGAGAAACCACTTTCAACGAACATTTTGGCGCATTTTTTCGTTTTTTGGGCGAACAAAGTAGAAAATCGGAAGAACACATTTCACCCGAAAGTTGAACATGAAAAATCTGTAGTTACCTAATGCAATTGCATAAAGCTCTCAAAAGTTCAAAAATTTTGAGCATAATTCATTTCAACATAAAGCGTTTCGCCATAAACGACTTCTTCAATAAATGCAAGTCGACATAAAAAAAGTGCTGGTCACCATAACGCTTCTTACCATAAAAGCCTCTCTTTAAACTAGTCGTTTCACCATAAAACTGTTTCTGTCGTTTGGGCATAATACATCTCACCATAAACTAGGGTCAGCGAAAGAGCAAGTATACTTTCGCCGTTTAAAACGCGATTATGGCGAAACGACAAAAACCTTAAAACTTGACCATGATGACCATGACCATGACCAGTTCACCATGATGCAATTCAACATAAAGCATCTCAACATAAACTAGGAAAAGCAAGCATGCAGCCAATATGATCAGCTCGTTTTATGACACAATGGGGTTAATTTTTTTCTCTCGCGGTTTCAGCTCGTTTTATGACACAAGAGGGTTAATTTTTTTCTCTTGAGGAAGTGCGAATTGCATTATGGTGAACGTTTTAAGGTTATTGTCGTTTCGCCATAATCGCGTTTTAAACGGCGAAAAAGGCTTGCTCTTTCGCTGTCCCTAGTTTATGGTGTATTATGCCCAAACGACAGAAACAGTTTTCTAGCGAAACAAGTTCTTTAAAATGAAAGTTTCCATTATGTTCAACTGCTTTATGTTCAAACGACAAATTTTATGTCGAAAAGATAAGTGTTAAATCTTCTTTATGGTGAGATGTATTATGTTCAAATGCATTATGGTGAACGTTTTCAACTATTTTATTTATGTTGAGGGCAGATTTTTTATGGTGAACGGTAACTCGGGATTTCTGCTATTTTAAACTGCACTATGGCGAACCGCATTATGTCGACACATATACACTTAGAAAATCCTACCACTTTAAACCAGCTTTTCTCACTTTTTCAATCGAGAAACCCCCTTTACACCTGATTTTCCCACGTTTTTCTCGCTCGTTTTTGTGGTTTGTAACTGTCTTTTTAGAAATATGATCTACTACTTATAAAAAGGTGTGACTTCTTAAAAAATTATCTATCAAAACGTCTTTCTAAATAATAAAGATAGGCGGAACGAGAGAAGAAAGTCCCCGAAGGGATACGGTAATTAGTAATCAATATTTATGTAAGTATTCCAAGCCATTAGGGTTGACGGCTTAGGTAAACAGAAAGCAGATGTCTATCCCCTGAGTTTAACCAGAACTTTTTTTTTTCTTTTCTCTCAAGTCACCTCCCTTTTTCTACTCATCATATTTTATTATGAGCCTTCAAGCCCGTCTCTTTTTATTGCAGGAGTGATTAATAAAATGCCCAAATCGAAAATTGTGAAATACGCCAGTGTCATCGGCTCCAAATTTTTTCTGGTTTCCCCCTTTCAATTTTATTTTCCTTCTTGTTTTTTTATCAATTGGGAAAAAATTTTTTCCCCTATTTTAGCCTAAGGGAGACACGAAGGCGTCCTAGCATGTGGACGCCTTGGGCGAATCTACCTTCAAAATAAACAAAACGAAAAGGGAGTACAATAATTTTTTTCACGGTAGATCAAATAAATTGACCAATTAAAGATATTTAATACAGGAAAGTTAAAAAAAAAGTGTTGAGATATGAGGGAGGATCAAAGAAGTTGGCAGGATGCCCAACGTTTTTGAACTTTTCTATGAAATTATTAAAGTCCGATCGGACAGCAGACAAGCAATAGCTCAGAGTTCACAGGAAACGATCGCCTAAAAAAAGGATGCCGACGTCAGAGCATTTCCTTTTGATAGTCGTAATTCAGAAGCAAAATAACCTGAATCTCTTTGGTTAAGTTTCGTTTCTGAAGCTGACAATGATTGAGCTTAATCATTGAGAAGAAATTGATACACTAAAATCTAATGATGTATTCAGGTTTTGATGGTTCAGCTGTCACTGAAAATTTTTTTTAGGCATCCAAAAGTTTTCAAAGCTGAATTTCTCACCCACTTTCAAAAATGAAGACACAGAACAACATTTTAATGTAAAAAAAAAAGGACTCAAAGTAGACTATTTTGTGTAATATTGGATGCAGAGTCCGAATCAAGTGTGAAACTGACACAATTTGGTCGATTTTTACCTCAAAATTCTTGATTTTCATGAAATTTTGCCAAAAATAGGGCGTTTTTATGATAGAAAAGGGACCCAAAGCAGACCTTTTTATGTGATATGGGTGCAGAGTCCGAATCAAGAGAAAAACTGACGAAGATTGGATCGATTTTTACCTTAAAACTCTTGGTTTTCATGAAGTTTAGCCAAAAATAGTTTCGTTTTTATTTTTTATCAGGGAAATATCATACGTAATACGCCTCATCAGGTGGACTATTTCCTTATTTTTCACTCTCATCTCATTTTCTACTTGACCTTTACTATGTGGTATAAATAAGGAAATAGTCCACCTGATGGGGCGTATGGGGCGTATTACGCCGAAACCGGTCGTGGAATATACGTTTTTTTTCATTCTCTCTCCCTCACAAAAAACCCTAATAGTTCGTTTTTATGTTATAAAGGCACCCAGAGGTCATCATCTATGTGATATTGTGAGCAGAGGTCCGAATAAAGTGAAAAACTGACGAAGGTATGCTCGATTTATACCCCAAAACGCTTGATTTTCATGAAATTTGACCAAAAATAGTCCGTTTTTCTGTTAGAAAAGGCACCCAGTACACCATTTTATGCGATATTGGTTGCAGATTCCGATCAAGGTGAAACTGACGAAGATTAGGTCGATTTTTACCTCAAACTCTTGATT
>JACGAQ010002297.1:0-43319 GCA_014119065.1 Orius insidiosus | reverse complement strand
CAATGGAAGGACCAAGGTATTATCAACATCTTCCATTTTTCACTCTAGCTTCACCAGGGCAAAGTACACACCTCATGGTTTTTTTCATCCAAAGTTCTACACCGGAAGACAAGATTTAATTGGCATCAAATGCTTAATCCAAACAGCTCTTTTAAGGGCAGTAGTTCTTGCTTATCCCGTTTGGCTAAGCATGTATCTCATTTTATCAAACGAGTTCTTCCCGCACTGGGCATTCTTACTACTGGCAGTTAAGATCCCCAGATCAGCCAGAGATATAAGTATTACTTTAAATTCAAAGCAAACTGAAGATTATGTTTACTCAGCCATTATTGCTGACTGGACATGCAGAGTTGGGCGTATTCATATTCAAATTTATCGCAGATGATAATTCACAATTATCTTTATTCATTTCTAGGTTTTATAAGTATGAATTTCACATATTTTGGGTGTGAATATGCCATTTCTGTTCCTAATTATGCTCAGGGGCCATTATCTTAATTTTTATTTGCTCTTAAAACGAGCAAACCCTATATGCTATTTATTGACCTCAATGGTTTTGATTGACCTTGAAAATTCTTCTGGTTTTATTCTTTTCCTTTCTCCAATTAATCTTTGATGTAATCGTAGAATGATTCAGAGTTTGAAAAATAAATAAATAAAGTATTTTTTATTCTAAGAAAATGTTTTCAGAAAAAAGATAATTTTGATTTTTTAAGTTATGTAATGTGCTTTAAGCCCTGTAATTATTTTTTATTTCATTTAAAAATTTTTTTAAAAAGGCCAATTTAAGCTCTTAAATTTTTGTCGCCTTGACATAGAATCTCAATTAATCCAATTAAAAATAATTATTTAATTATTAACAATTGTTTCAGGCAATGGTCTTGTTATCCAGGAAAAGGCACCCATTACGTGAAACACGTGGACAATCCGAATAATGACGGAAGGTGCATTACAGCAATATACCTAAATCAAGACTGGGATGTCAATGTAATTTGGGATTTTATTTTTAATTTTGTATATTAGTAAAGTTGTTATACGGACTAAGATGTTTCGATTTCAGCAAGACGGTGGCCTTCTGCGGATTTTCCCCGTAGGGCAAGATGAGGAAGCTCATGTTGAACCTAAATTCGATAGAATACTTTTCTTCTGGTCAGACCGTAGGAACCCTCACGAAGTCCAACCTGCCCTTAAAACAAGGTAAATGTCAAATTTTCCCATCCTGTTGTTTAACTAGTCCATTCACACATTTTCATTGGAAGATTTGTAAATAAATAGATCTGAGGAGAGAGAAATAATAAACAGGAGACATCAAGTGGTATTTTCCATTTATTGCTCTCTTAACCCTTTCGAGACCCGTCTGGATTCGCTGCGCTACTGGCGCAGCACTGAGTTAGCTCTGCTCTTCCCCTCACTCCCCGACCGCTCCCAGCGCCCAGCAAAGCGCAGAAAGCGACGAGTGATGCGATTCTTCACCAACAGATGGCCAGTTTTTGCGTGTCGCTAGCGCCACGGGAAGCGAAGGTATTACATATCTTAGAGAGGCTTCCCGCTGGGCAACTAAAGTCACCTGCGGTCTCGAAAGGGTTAAATTTTTCTTAGAACATAACTTCATGATGACAATTTATCCAAGTATGTAGGTAAGTAGAGAAGAGGTACCGTTTCCCCTTTTACCTACCACAGATCTATTTATTTACTATTGGTAAGCTGAATGTTGTAACCAACATAAGTTACAGTAACAATTTAATTTTTATGATGGAATTTTTTTTTTTTAGATTTGCAATAACAATATGGTATTTTGATGCTGATGAACGAAACAAAGCTTTAATTAGATATCGGGAAACGGGTACGTAAAATTTTAGCTTCCTTGTTATTTTATTATTTATTCATTTTTTAGGTAGCACTGCTTGCTCATGAGATTTTTCAAAAAAGCGAACGCCGCTCATAAAATTAGGAATAACGAATTATTAAAAGCAATCGATCCACCTACCTGAGAAAAATCTTTTTCATTTTAAAAAGGTTTCATTATTTATTATTCCTATTTGTATTCGGTTTGTAAATGTTTATTTATTAATTTGTTTTCAATTTTGACGGTTTTCGCCTAAAATTCGTCTTTTCGATGGTAAATCCGTCGATAATCACTAGACTTTGGGACATGGTACTCATAGTACAACAATAATTTAAGTTCATAGCAAATTAGTTTATTGTAGGCTTTATTTTTGATATTAAGTTGTCCTTATCACTTTTTACTAACGCCACTTGCTCAAGATGTTAATTTATTAAACGGAAAAGTTTAACATATTTCAATTGCAGTTTTTTTTCCAATACAGAGTGGTGTTAAATGTCAATTTCCTATTTCTGCTCCATATAGATTTTTGTTTCCCCTCTTTTAGCTCTATTTCTCATATTCGAGAGCTTTTGTTTTTTTTTTTTTCCCCCCTGTTCATTTCGACTGTAATTTCGGAGAGTCTGATAGGTGATATAAATGAAATATTTTTTTGTATTTTCTCAGTAAACCTGAGGCCATTAGAGATTATTAAGCTTTTCTGGAATTTTTTTCAAGGTTATATTCATATCGGTAGCTGAAATTTATATTTTTTATTATTTTCATTTAAGAACTAATAACTGATGTGATAATTTACGGTTGTTATCACCCTGTGATTGACACCTGAACCATTTAATATTGTAAAATATAATATTTATTTGGAAAATTATATATTTAGATTGTAAATTTTGTAAATAACTAACAGTTTCTCTGTACATACTCTTAATGGCAATTTAAATTAGTCGTAGCTCTCCAAGGGTTTTTTTTGTTTGAATATCTGTTTTTAAAGACAAAATCTAGTCATGGTTTTTGAAATATAAAATAAAACGATGTGCACTACTACTTGAAGAATGAAATAGAACATAAGGAAAAGCTGAAGTTTGTATTTAAATTAAAAAGTGCTGTGAAATATATTGTTAATGAAACTTTTGTTTTTATTGTCATTTTTCCAAAGTGACTCAGAAAGTTGATGTCCTTATTTTGACTAATCTAGTTTTCTTAGATGTTCTAAAAGTCATTAAAAACAGATTAATTGAATTCATTATTAAATCAATTTATTATTAAAGTCCACATTTTCTAGATAAAAATTATGCGTTGTTTTTTACGCATTTTGAAATTTAAAAAATTTGGTTGGGTAATTTTTTTTAGGCCCTCTCAAAGAGATGTCCAGTTTTAAGGACCTCGTCTTCCAGGCCCCGTTTTTCTGGAACCCTTCATGGAATTTTCGTCAAAATTTCGCAGAATCTTCTTCCATATTTATCTTTAAAATATCCAGAGATTTCTAAACTTCTTTTTAGATTTTAGCCAAATTTTTCACTAAGTACTTCCTATTTTAATTTAATTTTTTAATTGGGGGAAGAAATTGGTAGTATGGAGAAATTTGGGCTTTTGATACCCGATCAAGTTGGGCTAAGATTTTTTTCTGGTAGCTGGCCCTGACGGGGAAGTATAAAAGAGGTAGAAGTATAAAGGAGGGGAAGTTTAAGGAGGTTTTTTTCCAAGTTATTTTTTCAAAAAAATTTTTAATTTTTTTTAGTGAAAAATTTTCTAAGTTTTTCTTCGTGGAAAATTTTCTAAGTTTTTTTTCGAAAAAATTTTAAAGTATCAAGGTAGAAAAAATGGGATTTTTGCCCAAGGGAGGTCCCTCTTGGAACAGGTGGAAGTATCAAATTTCTCCCTACTAAAAAAAAATTTTTTTTATTACACCAAAAATTCGTAAAAAATATAAGGAGTATTTGGTGAAGATCGGACCAACAATTTTTAAAATTCGTAACAGATATATCTTCGCCATTTTTTCGAAAATTGCCCTCGTTACTTTATTCTTCATTGAGTGAAGAAGATTATTTGAAAATTTTGTACGAATCGGGTGAAAATTGTGGCCGTAAAGTGTTCCGGACTTCCGGAAAATTAAAACTTTAAACAGACATTTCTCTGCCATTTTTTCGAAATTCAAAAATCGCCCTCGATAATTCTTGTTCACCAACTAAAGAAATTAGGTGAAAATCGGTTCAAAACTGTGTTCCAGAAAAAAAATGCCATGGACGGACGGCCGGCCGGCACCTCAAACAAAGTTGAGATCGGTAAAGATCAATATTCGATTTGACCCTGCGGGGTCTAGAAGACCCTTCCCAAAAAAACCCGCCGTGGAGGGTATCACAATAACTTCTTTAAGGAAGTTACAAATAAAAAATTTAAAATTCAAGTCCAAGTTGTTTTTTTTTTTTTTTTTTTTTTTTTAGGATTCCCCGTTTAAGAAAAATGAAAATCCCCAATTTTTTAAAAAGTTCCAGTAAATAGAAATTAGTAAGGTGCACTTAGCAAAATTGTTTATAGGATTTTCAGGAGTTTTCCTCATAAAAAGTTAGTTTTACACATCTTAATTCTGAAGGCGTTCAAACTGTACAAGGAAAACG
Organism: Orius insidiosus; assembly: GCA_014119065.1. Taxonomy (NCBI): domain Eukaryota; kingdom Metazoa; phylum Arthropoda; class Insecta; order Hemiptera; family Anthocoridae; genus Orius; species Orius insidiosus. The sequence goes on along the minus strand of JACGAQ010002297.1, from coordinate 38,864 downwards.
GGGTAGGCGTGCCAAATTGTGCGAATTTGGCAAGTAAAAGGGGTCTTCTTGCCTCTAAAGCCTCTTGGCTTTAAAGTATTTAGGGAAAAACTGGTGACGAACGGCCGGCTGGCACCGCAGGACGTTAAATAGTCGCCTTGGCACTTAGACACGTATTTAAAAACCGTCCTTCGAGAGCATTACAATAACTTTCATTAAGAAAGATAATTATAAATTTTAAAAAACAGCAGTACGAAGATTATTGCGTCCGTCGCAAAAATCTTTCTTTGTCTTAAGATTGCCGAGGGCATTCTTCAGAGTGTGAGTACCATCTCAGTACCTGTAAGTTAGAGAAATTTTTTTGCTTCTTTATTTCCATCTGGCAACACTGGCTGAGACCCAGTCGGCAGGCGATTGTCGATTGTCAAGCCGAACCGATAACGTTCTCAAGTTTTTAGTGATCTGATTTGTTGTATATAAATTTAACAGATTTAAACAAATTCTAGCCGGAGGTTCATCGAATTTCAATGGTGATTATATATTTACCATCGGCCATTCATCTTCATTCCATCTTCAGGTAGATTTCGTCTAACCTGTTGATTCACCAGTTTCTCATATGTTAATATATTGGTCGGAAAGGTGTAGAAGGAAAATATCAATTTAATTGTCACTACCAGCCACTATTTTACCTCCCAAATTTTTGTCTTGAGCTAACGAACGTAATGCTGGAAAACGTCCAATTTGGGGTCCCTAAGACCAATTTATGTAAACCCAATTTCGTTATAACTCTTTTATAGCATAATCCCAACGGACATCCTTAAATCCTTTAAAAGCTGATAAGGGAGGCATTTGATAATTACACTGATATGCCAAAAAAAATTTCAAGATGCCTCACTGATGTAAATTTTTCAAAAATATAGGCTTTTAGTTATATGAAGCATCTAAGAATGAATCATTATGAATTTTGACATTTTTTCTTACCTCCAAATTACAAGAATTCTAAGTTTGTATTCTTAGAGGGCTCAGAGAAAAAATGGTTCTTTTAGACGTAAAGTTACCAAATTTCAACCAATTTTAAAAGAACCTAATTTTTACTACTCATAATGTTTCCAGATTTTTTGAGGTGGTAGAACAATTTTTTATAATTTTTCCCCCCTAGTATAACATATTATTCCTTTGTGTCACTTCAATGCTTATAAAAATCCCGTAGTAAAAAGAATCGAAAGAAAAGGCTTTAAGATTTCTAGAAAGTGTGGCTGCAGCCTGCAGATTTTGATTTGAAATTTATGAAGAACTAGTGAGGCTTTTAGGATTTTTGTAAAGGGCCTCTTATGCCTTTAGATTTATAAAGGCTATAGAGGGATAAGGTGGGCATTTTGGCCCTTACTCCGATTTAGCCGAAAAAATTCCAGGCTATGTCATATATCCCAATAGAACTGACATAAATTTCAGATCAAAAAACCGAACGGTTTTCGAGAAAAACGGCTTTATCCTTTTTTAGAAAAAACAGCTTCAAAGTCAGAAAAAAAATTATGAAATACTGTTCTACTAACTTGAAAAAATTATGAGAGGTATATTTTAGGCCCCTCTAATAGCTGCATTGATTTGGTACCTCCACCTCCAAGGGAACCATTTTTTCTGACCTCTCAAAATTTATAAAAATGAAGTTTTCTCCTATAAAGGTTTGGGAAAAAATTCTCAAAGATGCGTCTCTTAGATGCTAAATAATTTTCAGAAAAATGAGCTTTGTGTGATCATTAGTACTCGAGATATTGAGGTTTTCTTAAAAAGGATAAACCCATTTTTGTTGAAAACCTTTGATTTTTTCGATCTGAAAATGTCAGTTCTTATTCACATAAAGAGGCATCATCTAAAATTTTTTCGACCCCCGGAGTAATGGCCAAAATGCCCCTTATTCGGTTATATGTATGAAGAACTCTTATAATGAGGCGTTTTTTAGGATGTTTGTAAAGGCCCTTTGGAATTATAAATTTAATTTATTTTAAATAGATCCAACTTAATTTAACTGCAAGATGTTGGACTTGATCAGAAAGACCTTACAATCGTGGTACATTCAATATGAACTGATCACATGCATCTACATATTCGAGCCTTGGGAGAAAGTCTTTTTGAGTATCCTTTTATTAAGTGTGTAATTGTTTTCTGTATTTCGTGAGAATTTCCTTAACAAATCATTCAGATGGATCTGTTTTCTTGATTTTCTTTTGATATGTTACTCAAGCATCGTATATTTGCCAACTTACACAGCGTCGCTTCTCCAAGAAGTGAAGAGGATGATAAGTACATAATTTGACAACGATATTCCATTATTTTTATAATATTTTCATCAAATAAAATTATATAATCGTTTTTATTCCTCTTTTTCTATGTTCGTAATGAGCCCTTGTCAAGTCACCTTTTCATCACCATTCTGCGTATGAGCCTCTGCACCATATTGAGTTGTTCTAAAGCGCTTTCCTTTTTGTCCTGAGCGTATAAATGCGATATATAGTTTATCCTAATCATGATATTGTCGACATCCAGTTTTATAGCCTGCTCAAAACATTTCGTCGCATTTTCATTATGAGACATCCTCTGCAGGGAGACTAAAACGATTTTGGAACTAAGTATATTTATCAGGCCTACCAGCAGTTTATTAGGTTAACCTATGATTCTTGAAAAAAGAAGGAAATCCCCAATCCCCTGTGCTATACAAGATAAAAAGAATAGCATGACCAATGAGAAGAAGGCCTCTTCCTCATTGGCTACTACTATTATCTTCAACAATATCTGACAATATCTATTTTATGAAGATGCATAAACGAAAAGCTCAGAAACATAGCTTTTGTTCCACTTAGTACATACTTCCCAAAAGCATAAATGATAATGCATGATGATTTTCCAGTTTGATGGCACTCGAAAGAAAATGAAACGCTGACATGTACTGCTTCGTGTGAATTAGGACCAATCCGAGATTGTAAAGAGTTTTCCAGTCCATCGGATCCAAATAGTTCGCTCGCTTCAAACAACTGATCGCCTAACAGAAAGAAAACTTTTAAGAACAAAGTCTTTAGAAACCCAAAGGTCATAGGTTCGAGTCCCACTGGGTGCTTTTTTTTTCTACTCGGTTTAATGTATAAAAAAAAACTTACTGCAACATATTTTCCTTTCCCAAAAAAAACACATGCCCATATTATTCCAAAGGCAAACAGACTCCGGAAGGTGCTGGCCGACAACTTTATATTTCGATAATGCAGTCTCGTATTCTTTTGCTCCTGAAATTTATGACATTAAAAAAAACTATGTGGCCTCATCTCACCTGGCATATAGAAGCGACACCTAAAAGGGCCTGCGTGCTTTCTTTATTTATCGCAAGAGCAAGCCCAAAACTGTTAAACGCCTTCGGGATTTCTCCGACTTGCATATAAAGTTGACCCAAATCTGTCGCAAGTTCCCAACTCGATGGAAACAACCTAAAAAAATATTAATAATAAAAGATTATTTAAAGTACTTACTCTAAAGCGATGTGGTAAACATCTAAAGCACTGTTGATATCGTTTTCTGTAATATAAAGCTTTGCCAAAGCATCATAACTTTGAAGGGTTCTCCCAAGATGGACTGCTTTTGTTAAATATTCTCTCGCCTTTCCAATACGCCTTAAACTCACATAGCAAATTCCTTATTTTCAATTAGAATAATTTTTAATTTAATTATTAATACCTAAGTTGTGGCATATGTTCCAGTCTGATGTGGATACTAGTTTTTCAGCTTTTGAAAAAGATTCTATTGCTTGATATTTTTGGCCTAAAAGATACCTAAAAAAAAACTAGAAATTTACTCTAGCAAAATTCATACCAGCATCTTCCAAGCTGTTTTATATTCGGAATATGATGAGGGTTTAAAAAACAGCATTTTTGAAAGCATTCCAAAGCTTCTCGGACTTTACCTTCATGCTGAAAAATAAGGCCCTGAAAAATTCATTTTATTTAATAAAAAAAATTAAAGATTAAGATATTACAAGAATATAATTGGCATATTCGTTGCATCCTTTTGTCCTGGCCAAATCCTCTTCGATTATGAGTTTACAAAGGTCGAATTCTTTTCTCACATATCGTGTATGAATTAGCCAATTGTTGGTTTCAATCGGCTCAAACTCTGGAGCTTTAAAAATTAAATAAAAAAAGATTAAATTTTTTTGGCAAAATTTTGGTAAGTTCTTTTGTTTTTGACATGAACCTTTAGGAGCTGATCGCTGAGCTGGGGTTTTCGGTGTTGCAGACATAGAAGGGAGGCTTCCGTTCATTCCTTTATTTGAAGATTTTTTAAAAAATTATTAAACAAATTTGATATTAAAAAAAGGTACGCGCTTATTCATTTAACTGTTTGTGTCTTGTGGTAGCCATAGAGACGTTCCAATATTTTTTTCCCCACCCACCCACTGGAGGAACTTCAAGAATGCTCGAAATTTTGGTTCCTTGAAATTGTAAAATGCGCAATCGAGTTGACTAAAAAAATAAAGACGGATTTAAAAATGGTTACAAGGCAGAAAAATTGACGTCTACCCTCATTCAGGGCACTCTGAACGGGCGTAAACAGCCCAAATTTCAACGTTCTATCTAAAATTTTTTTTTGAGTGGCTGAAAATCGGATAAAACTGGCGACGGCCGGCCGGCACCACAGACACCAATCAATCTTCCACCACGGGATCTGTAAGTTGCTCCAAAAAACCGAAAATGAGGTCCTGGACAAATAGGGCATTTTAGAAGCCGAATGATTTTTTAATATTTGACCTGAATGACCTCCGTCTTAAGAAAGTCATTCTTTTTTTATAGATTGTAAATATGCCTAATAATTTAGAGGACATTAATTATAATTTTAAATTAAGTGCATTTTTTAATTTCCCCCCTTCCATTCATCGATACATAAGGCAATCGATTAATTTTGATCGCACTTTTTAAAATAATTTTTTATTATCTCTTATCAAAGAAATTAATCAAAAACTCTGATTATGTAAAATAGAAGTTTTTTTTATAATTGGTTTATTCGGTTCTAGTATCAGTTTTGTGAATGTCATACTCTGATAATGATAACGATTACTGATAAGAAAGAAACATAAGTTCTTGACAGGTTTCCTCTCAGCCAATTATCATTATAAATTATTATTTAATAATCAAACCTCATTGAAGTAGAGGCCATCTCCGTAGCTTGATCCCAAGTGGTGAGTGATAATAAAGTTTTTTTTGACGAGTCATCCTTAAGTAAAGAAATTTCGAAGTGAAGCATTTTAGGTGACAGAAAACTTCAGTTTTGCCTATTTCTTTTGCTTATTTTTCTCGTTTATTTTTTTCAGGCTTATAATTTAAAAATGGATAAGCTAAGATTTGATGGAAAAGTCGTCATCGTCACTGGAGCTGGCGCAGGTATTTTATTTATTATTATAGAATTCCTACTCCTAAATTATCTGAGAAATTTTTGATGTTTCGGGTGGGTAAAGACTCTTTTTTTGAAGTTATGACTTCAACTTCTTAGGAAAGTTAATACCCTCTTAAGGTGGAATTCTAATATGCTCTTCTGGGTATGTTGTAAAAAATTAGATGTAATTTAATAAAATTTTAACCCTTTTTCTTGCGAAATTCCATAAAATTTGGTTTATTTTTGTTGAAAATGCCTTAAATTCCTAGTAAAACCTTCCTAGTAAAGTGGAATAAGAAAAAAATGAAAATTTAAAAAGAAAAGGAAATATTTTTGTTTAAATTTTAAATTGTTTATGTATATTATGTGCTTCAAACAAAGACATTTACTACTACAACTACTACTACTAGTAAACGATAATTTTTCATTGATGTTGTTAAAAATGGAATTTTTGCACTATTTACACAGAAAAATGCCCTAAAATCTTCTGCTAAGAAAGTCTTGCTGCTTCTTTACACTAAAAAGAATACCGGCTGTATTCAGTGGAGGATTTTAGGGCATTATTCTATTTTTATAGTCCAATATTGTGGGAGATCAATCAATTCTATGCTTGATTTCCCCTTACTAGCACCATTCTTGATTAATTTTTTATGAGGAATATTTTTTAGGCCTTGGGAGAGCATATGCGTTGCTGTTTGGCTCACGGGGAGCTTCTGTGGTTGTAAACGACCTTGGAAGCACAAGATCCGGGGATGGAAGTAGCTCAAAAGCCGCTGACGCTGTTGTCGAAGAGATCAGAAAAAATGGTAACAACTCACAATCATTTACTTGTTAATTATTTTGGGACAGGTGGAAAAGCTGTTGGTGATTATCATAGTGTTGTCGATGGGGACAAGATTGTACAGACGGCCTTGGACAACTTTGGACGAATCGATATTGTCGTGAACAATGCTGGGATTTTGAGGGACAAATCTTTTCCGAGAATCAGCAACGCAGATTGGGGTAATCCTTCTTAGAGAATAAACATTTTTTACATTTTTCTTTTAGATTTGATCCAAGATGTCCATTTGAAAGGTTCGTTTAAGACAAGTCAGGCAGCTTGGCCACATTTTAAGAAGCAGAATTCTGGTAAAGTAATAGTGACGGCATCCAACTCTGGCCTCTACGGAAATTTCGGTCAGGCTAATTACAGCGCAGCTAAAATGGCGGTTGTTGGCCTTTGCAAAACAATGGCGATCGAAGGTAGGAAGAGCAACATCCATTGTAATGTCATCGTACCCACCGCAGCTTCCAGACTCACTCAAGATATTCTACCTCCAGGTACTGATTAAGCAGCCATAAGCTTTGTTTTTTTCTATACCCGATCTTCAGGAAAAACTCCTTATTTGTGATTACTTTTCAGAATTTTTTGATGAGCTTAAGCCTGAATTGATTGCACCTGTCGTCGTGTGGCTCTGTCATGAAAGTTGCGATGAATCCGGCTCTATCATAGAATCTGCAGCAGGCTGGGCAACCAAATGTAAATTTTTAAAATTTTTGTTTCGTTTATAAAGTTTTTGTTTTAAAGACTCTCTTGTTCGTGGTCCTGGTGCCATTTTGAGGAAGAGCATTGTCGACATTGTTACACCCGAAGATGTCAGAGAAAATTGGTCGCAGGTCACCGATCTATCCACTACAGAAACGCTTTCATCTATTGAAGTACGTCCTCTCTGATGTTTGACAAATTCACTTATTTATTTTAAAGGAAGCGACTGGTGGTCTGATGACGCAGATGGAAAAAATGAAAAGCGGTGGTTCCAGCAGTGGATCGGAAGAATTTATCCACAATCTGAGATTTCAAGACTGCATTATATACGCTTTAGGAAGTATGTGAAATTCAATTTATTTAGTATAGCTATAGTTGTTTTTAGTTGGTACCAACATGGGAATCCTTTGGAAGTGAAGTTTTTATATGAAAATGATGATGAGTTCGCCGCTTTTCCGACTCAAGCAATCATCCCTGGACAAATGGCGATCATGACTTCATCGCTAACCACCAATGCTCTTCCTGGACGTTCTTATGATTTAAGCCAGGTATTGATCATTTTTATATCAAACTTTTATTGTTTTTGTTGTCAGATTTTACATGGTGAGCAATACTTGGAACTCTACAAGCCATTGCCTACATCCGGAGTCATCAAAAATCAATGCAGGCTCATCGAAGTTCTGGATAAAGGGAAAAACGGCGTTTTTGTGGTCGGCGGTAAGTCAAACTGTCTATAACAGGGGTTCCCGAAGTATGGTCTGTGGTCGATCATGCTAGGGAGAAGAGCTTGATAAAAAATCAGCCGAAACAGAAGGAAACAAGAACCCCACACCAGAATCCTTCATTTTAACTTCCTTAAGAAGTTATTGCGATACCCTCGATGTCGGGTTTTTGGGGAAGGGTCTTCCAGACCCCGGAGGGTAAAATCGAATATTGATCTTACCGATCTCAACTTTGTCTGTGGTGCTGGCCGGCCGTCCGTCCATGGCATTTTTTTTTCTGGAACATTTCACGGCCACAGTTTTGAACCGATTTTCACCTAATTTCTTTAGTTGGTGAACAAGAAACTATCGAGGGCGATTTTTGAATTTCGAAAAAATGGCGGAGATATGTCTGTTTGAAATTTTAAAAAATTCGCTGCGGCCGAACCGTTGGTCCGATTTTCACAAATTTTCACCAATTACTCCTTATATTTTTAAGAATTTTTGGTGTAAAAAAATTGCCACTTTTTAATTATTAATTTTTTTAGTAGCGAGAAATTTCGTACTTCTACCCTTTACGAGAGGCACATCCCTAGGCCAAAGAGCCCATTATTTCTACCTTGACACAGAAAATTTTTCGAAAAAAAGGACTTAAAATTTTTCAAAAAAAAAAAAAAAAAAAGAAAAACCCAGAAAATTATTCGAAAAAAAAACTTAGAAAATTTTTCGAAAAAAAAAAAAAAAAAAAAAAAAAAACCTGGAAAATTTTTCGAAAAAACAACTTGAAAAATTCTCCTTTTTACTTTCCCTCCCTACTACATCCCCTTCCTTATACTTTCGTTCCTTATACTTCCCCCTCTGTTATACTTCCCCGTTCGTTATTCTTTCCCCTCCGTTATACTTCCCCTCCCATATACTTCCTATTCCGTTATACTTTCCCCTCCGTTATACTTCCCCTCCGTTATACTTCCCCTCCCATATACTTCCTATTCCGTTATACTTCCCCTCCCATATACTTCCCACAACGTTTTACGTCCCCTCCGTTATACTTCCCCCCTATATAGATACTTCTCTTTAAGGAAGTTTTCGTTGGAAGCTCTTCAAACCAGTGCTTTAAACTGTTTTTGGTAGTTCTTATTTTACAGGGAAACCCCAGTTTGACACATTTGACCTGTAATAGGGGTCCGCTCCTAAAAAGTTTGGGAATCCCTGTTCTTTAATTTAAGAACTGTAAATTATTAAATTTTCTTCTTTCAGTGGATTCATTCAACGAAGATGGCGAAAAAATTTGTTACGGTGAAATGACCGTAGTCGTAGTGAATGCTGGGGGTTTCGGTGGTCCAAGAGAATCGTCTAAAAGTCATAAAACCGAAAACGTTCCATCAAGGAAACCAGACAAAGTTGTTGAGGAAAAAGTCGGAGATAATCAGGTAAGATGATAATAGCTCAATTTTTTCTACATTTTTTTCTTTCAGGCCGTTCTTTATCGAATGTCTGGAGATTTGAATCCTCTTCATATTGATCCTTCGTTCGCTTCAATCGCTGGCTATTCGAAGCCTATTTTACACGGACTTTGCTCTCTAGGATATTCATCTCGACATGTTCTCAATACTTTTGCCCGTGGGGACCCGAAACAATTTAAAGCCTTAAAGGTCCGATTTGCGAAGCCTTGCTACCCTGGCGAACTTCTAAAAACGGAAATGTGGAAAGAAGGGAACCGTATACATTTCCAGACAATATCGGGAAATGCAACCGTAATTTCTGGTGCATACATCGACCTTCATCAAGCAGTCGATGTCTCTCCTATGCCCTCTCAGGCCCCTTCAAATGCCCCAAAATTGGAAAGCGACCTCGTCTTCAAAACAATCGGCGAAACTGTCCAAAACCAAAAAGAATTGTGCAAACGAATCAACGGCGTTTTTCTTTACAAAATATTAAATAACGGAACAGAAGCCGCTGTCTGGAGTAAGTCAAATGTACCATTTAATGATTCTATTTAAAAAATGGCATTTCAGCTGTAGATTTGGTTTCTGGAAAAGTGTATAGAGGTGAGCCGGAAAACGGAGTCAAGGCCAACACAATTCTAACTATCGAAGATTCAAACATGATGAAATTGGTAAAATCTTGAATATTATGCTTTTCATTTTATTTTCTTTTTGTTTAGGCTCTGGGACAACTGAACCCTCAAAGCGCATTTATGAAAGGTCTCCTCAAGATCAAAGGCAACATTATGCTAGCTCAAAAGTTGAAAGACCTCATGAACGTCGCACCAAAAATATAAAAATTATTTTTTAACTATCACTGTGATACCATTATTCACATTTTCCAATTTTATACTTTGTTATGGGTCTAGGGGTTTATTGTTGAATAAAAATTATGGGAGCTAAATTTACATTCCTATTTATGCTTCTTAGAAACTGAAATGTGTATTATCTTTTATGACGACCTTTCTCATCTTTAAAGGCCCAAAAACCTGATAAAACGCGGTTTTCTAGACCAGAAAATTGGGAAAAAAATTAACCAAAATTCGGTAAAAAAGATGTTAGAACACCTGTTGGAACGGATATTTTTAAACCAAAAATCCAGGAAAACAACCCAAAATTCGGTAAAAAATGTTTAACTACCGAGTGCCTGATAAAAGGAATTTTTCTAGACCAGAAGATCGAAGAAATAACCAAAAACCATGTAAAAAAGATGTTAAACGCCCAAACACCTTGTTTAACGGGTGTTTCTATACCAGAAAATAGATGAAAACAACCCAAAACCCGTTTGAAGACATGTTAAACGCCGAAACACCTGATAAAACGGGATTTTCTAGACCACAAAATCGGGAAAAAATGACCAAAATTCGGTAAAAAAGATGTTAGAACACCCGATGGAACGGATATTTCTAAACCAAAAATCCAGGAAAACAACCCAAAATTCGGTAAAAAATGTTTAACACCGAGCGCCTGATAAAAGGAATTTTTCTAGACCAGAAGATCAAAAAAAAACCAAAACCATGTAAAAAAGATGTTAAACACCCAAACACCTTGTATAACGGGTGTTTCTATACCAGAAAATAGATGAAAACAACCCAAAACCCGGTTGAAGGCTTGTTAAACGCCGAAACACCTGATAAAACGGGATTTTCTAGACCACAAAATTGGAAAAAAAATGAACCAAAATTCGGTAAAAAAGATGTTAGAACACCCGATGGAACGGATATTTTTAAACCAAAAATCCAGGAAAACAACCCAAAATTCGGTAAAAAATGTTTAACTACCGAGTGCCTGATAAAAGGAATTTTTCTAGACCAGAAGATGAAAGAAAATAACCAAAAACCATGTAAAAAGATGTTAAACACCCAAACACCTTGTTTAACGGGTGTTTCTATACCAGAAAATAGATGAAAACAACCCAAAACCGGTAGAAGTTGTGTTAAACACCAAACACCTGATAAAACGGGTTTTCTAGACCAGAAAATTGGAAAAAATCGTAAACCCAGTTAAAAAAGATATTAGAGCACCCGGTCATCTGATTAACCAATTTACCGAAAATTTACATAAAAATTTAACCATAACTTTTACTTTTTTTTGGCATAATTCAGCTAAAATTTATTATTATTATTTTCAATATTTGTGACGTGTTCTACAAAAAGGACCCATGGTCAAAAATGTGACAAGACTAATATTATGTAGCGTTAGATCTATTATACATTCGATATTACATTTTTGGAAAGCGGTTTGTTCTGCTGAAAATAACAATCAATTTATTACTTTCATTCAAAGAACAAAACCGATTTTTCTGGCCCTTTTCGTAGTCCACATTCGTATTCATATTAAATATCACAGGTGATTTCAGAGTTAGAACAAAACTAATAGGAACAAATAACAAATGAGCTGTATAAGAAAAAACTATAATTTAGCCAACAGGGCTATAAATGATAAGAAAACAGAAAGGATTTGGTGCGTTGGATGATCTTAATCATGTTTTTTTCGTTGACGGGTGTACGCATCAAGTTCAGCGTCAAGCTGTTCTACGGTTTGCTGCACGGCGGTTTTTTTACTCTGATATCTTGATGATCTGATCTTTCGTTGACGGGTGTACGCATCAAGTTCAGCGTCAAGCTGTTCTGCGGTTTGCTGCTCGGCGGTTTTTTTACTCTGAGCTGTAAACAGAAAAATAAAATCTTAATAAATCTTAAAAAAGTAAACTATGTATTGGTATAAAGTGCTAATGTTCTCAGAAGTAATTGTACATAAAAGCAGAATAAGCTGCAGAATGAAGAAAGAATCAAGCAGATTGAATCGGTAGTTTTGAAAGGATTTCTGAAAATGTAGGAAGGAAAACGAATGGCTTTTAGTTTCAAAAAAGGATGTTCTGCAGCCTCCCCAATCTCACTCGCTGTAATTTTTTCTTATGGGGTACATATCTGTAAGGGAAATTTTATGTCGAAATGCTCTCAGAATTAAAAGAGGCCATTCTAGATGTGATGGAGAACTTCAGTTCCTGCGCCGGTTGTGAAAATGCAAGAAAGTGGAAGGACAGAAAGTTTTAGATATTCTTTGGGTCAATAAAAAACCTCCATAATTTTACTGCAACTTGCATTAATTTCAGCTAGATATCTCGCAAATAAGCAATCGCCAACAATTTAAAATATCCATGCCCATCCCTGCATTAAATAGCTAATGTAGCATAATTTACCTCTTTTCGATCTCCGCGCTTTTCGTGAATTATGGTTGGCGTCACTGGATTCATGCATTTCTGAAGGAGGTTTATAGGTGGCCACCTGTATAACCATCGGAATCCCATCCAAAGTTATACCGTTGTAATATTTCATAGCTGCCAAAGCATGTTCTTTGAATTCGTACACGGCTTCTGCCGTGCGCAACGACCTCCCAGATGTTGAATAATGGACAGTTGCTGATATCAGCGGTCCAAACTCAGAGAAGAGCTCCTAAAAAATTTAATTAAACAAAAAAAATTTTTTAAATTGAACACACGATTATATCTGCAGTTGAAACCTGGCTTCAAGGTTGCTGATTATAAGTTTCAGAGGACCTCGAACTTTTCAGTAGCCCTTCGTTCATCCGCCCTTCGTTCATCCGCCCTTCGTTTATCCTTCAATCTTCTCTCCACTTCACGGCTCTAAACAAAAATTTGTTTGAAACAAATTTTTTAAAAAATGGAAAAAGGAAGTTTTGATACCAAAACAAAATGTTTACCCTTGGTAAGAAAGGAATAGGAGTAGCGGCACGGGGACGCCTTCTCGGACCTCGACGGCGTTTCGGCGGATATTTACCCTGTTCCGTTCAATAATATCCTCCAAACTCATATCAACTTCGTCGGGCATCATTTTTAGCTAGAATGATACACACGGCTTTTCATTTACTCCAATTTTACCACATGAAAAGTTTCCTACTTACAGTTCACTCAAGATTTCAGTCGCACGTCGATCGAAGAATACCGCCGACGCTTTCTAAGGTAAGGTTAGTCTAAAAATGAGTTCATCCGCCATATTGTATTTTTATTGCAATGTTATGATTCGTTCATATTCTGACGATTGATTGGATGGAGCACAATTGAGAGGATCTACTTTTTTCAATAAAAATTTGTTTTTTAGTTGAAGTGTTGAGAAAAAGCGCATGTGAGCGACCTCCAAATGTTTGAGATAATTTTTTTAAAACAAAATAAAATAAAATTCTGTTACAATAATTATAACTTTAGTAATTTAGTTTAATCTAAAAATGAGTTCTTCCGCCATATTGTATTTTTATTGCAATGTTATGATTCGTTCATATTTTTTAAATTTAGTAAATTTTTTTTAATCTCCCGAATAATCTAGACCGGAATTCCTAACTTTTACCTCGTTTTCCTTTACCGGTCGAAATACGTCGGACGCCATTTTTTTTTTTTCAAGTTATTGAAACCAAAATTTAGACTAAAAAAACTCCATTTCATATTAATCGCTAATCCAAATTTACTAAGATTAGGGTAAAACGTTAAGTCGAGATCTGCAGAAAACTCCTAAGTACTCCTCTAGAAATACTAATATCGGAAATGTCTCGTTTTTGAAGTCGAAAGGAAGTACCCGCAGTCAAAAAACCGAGGAATACTTCCGCGCAATAAGCAGTAGTAGCACTCAGATGTCTTTAGGTCTTTTTTAGTATGAACGGATAAAGCCTTAATTTAAGCTTGAAGAAAATTATCACCAAATATTTCAGGCATTTTTGTTGCATTTTAAGAAATATGATAAAAGTGCAGGTTAATAATTTTGATTATTTTCAAATTTTTCCAGGGGAGCTTGACATTCAGCGGCTCGCAGGCCCTTTTAAAATTTTTAGCTTCGCCCTCGACATAAAAAGTTTGGTGACCCAATTGGCAGCAGTCTTTAAAATGAGCGCATTCAATTAATTTACATGCATCTCATTCATTTTTTTTACTATTGAGAAATTTGATACTTCCTTCCCTTGCGAGAGGAACATCCCTTGGGCAGAAAGCCCATTATTTCTACCTTGATACTTAGAAAAAAATTTTGAAAATAAAAAAAATCGAAAAAAACTATAAGTCGTAGAAGACTCAGTTGAAAAAAATAATGGAAGGAAGGTATCTCTTCTCTAATTCCCATTTACGGGAATTGGTTGGTCTTCTATGCTATTTCAATAACTTTTCTAACCATCTTAAGATGTATAAGGACAGTTCAGCGAATTAAAGCTCTTTTAGAAGGGTTTTTAAAAACACTTTAAACCCTGAAAATAATGATTTTGAATGTTTTCTTGGCCATTCGCAAGAACTCCACGTTGAAATTTCCCTCCTTTTTACTCGAGAAGTTACGTCATAAACGAAACCTCCGATACGCAAGAACTTCCACAATTTACAAAATCCACACAGTAACATATCCTTACTTATAAATCTGTCACATGTTCTGATGAATACTCGGCATTTTCTTTATTAGAGAACCCGATAAAACGATTGAAATGAGTCCGACTGTCGAAGAATCGAAAGCGGAAAGTCAGGCAAGTATTCAGAAAGTACATTTACTCATTCTCCCTTTCGTTCGGTTCTTACTTTGTCTTCCCTAATTGTTGAAAAGTTAACAATGAAATCGTGAAAAACCGTCGCGGTTTTAATAGTTTGAATTGCTATCTGTTGGTTAAAACATTTGGCCTAGTTCTTGGCAAGAAAAATGATATAAAAGTTTAGGGGAAAAAGGTGACGGCCGGCTAATCGTTGGAAAATAACTTCTTGTTACCATCTACAAACCTTTACGATTTCATGATTCACTTGTGCTTAAGTGAAATTTAGTTTGTTGGCTTGTGTCCTGGGGGTAAGGGGCAAAGAGATGGCTGATGCAATGTGGACATCGTTGGCCCACAATCCTACGTTTCCAGAACTGTGAATAGAGGAGTTAAAAAAAAACTCTGGCTACTTTAACAAGATAGCAAACTCCCCAGGTCAGAGGAATGCCAAGAAGTTCATCAAAGGGCGAACTTCTCAGGCCAAAACGACGTTTGAACCGAAGTCCACTTCTTGATGCTGACAGGATACAACAAACTCAGTAAACACTTTCTAAGCACCTGCCGTTTCTGTCCAGAGGTGATATTGATGCTATCGAGGATCCCTTGGCTCTGCTCAAGTTTTAAAGGACAAACTTATGCCCTAAAGCCGCGTCTCCACTGACCAAACAAGTTCGGCGAACAGTGTTGGCGAACACAAAAAACAGACGAACATTCCTCAGAAGTTGACCAAACATGTTCGTCAAACTTTTTCGGCAAATAAATCAATGTTCGTTCGGGTTGTTTTGTTTTCAATTGAGTAAAGTGATAAGCAGTGATAAGCATAAAGTGATAAAGCAAAGTGATGAGTGCATCAATACAGCGTCGTCGTCGCTATTTAGCATGTATAGCTGCTGCTGCTGATTCGTACACAACTTTGATGTACCTTTTTAAGATATCAAAACAAAGCATTTCAAAAATAGTCCCGAACGTGTGTAAAGTCCTTATATCAGCTTTAGCTGAGTACGTGAAAACACCCAGCAGTAGTCAAGATTATTTTCGCTCTCCGCTGAATCACTCATATTGTTAAACTATTTAAACTAAATCTATTTTAAAATAAATCTTAAAATCTATTTTAAACTATTTTAAACTGTTTTAAACTATTTATTCAGTATTTCGCGCTTTAATCATAAGGCAGAGCACTGAAATGTTCGGTCTGTAAGCGAACATGTGGAGCAAACATCGGGACCTCCAACCGCTCTCTCCGAACGTTCTAGAAGACGTCTCCACCAAGCCAACAGCGAACAATGTTCGGCGAGCACGACCCACCTCCACCAAACACTGTTCGCCGAACTTGTTCGGTCAGTGGAGACGCGGCTTAACTTCTCCTCCCTCTTTTTATCAAGCCCTTTACCTCTTTAGAACCCTCACATCTACGCTAACCACTGCTTTCTGTCCCTACTCCCCCTTGCATGGCTATTTGACATCGGCCGACTCATCTTCTGTCTGCGTTCTGTCTTCACCCTTAGATAGTCCTCATCTGAATGGATCTCAATTCAGCCAAAAATCTGATGATTTGCTTTGTATTTTCATGGGCTTCAGTTCTTGTTTGTTTGGTAGGCTGGTATAGAATCAGAGATTAAATTGCCTTCTGTAATTGACTTCATAAGAATTAATCTTATTTCAAGAATAAACCCTGATAAAAGAAGTAGCACAAAAAGCCTGATGGTTTTAACTTTTAAGCACGTCAAGGGCCCTGAAAAAACCCTAAGTATCTCTCTATAGGACAAACGAAGCAAGCAGCGACTCCTAAGGTTGTGTAGAAGAAAGTCCATCTTTTTGAAAATGTAGTTAATGACTGGCAAATCCCTCTTTTACTCCTGTATCTCCTCAACTCCTACAGCAGCCATTTTCTGTGCTGGGAACTCCTCAATACTTCTTCCTGGCTAGTTAAAACCTTTTTTGATTAGTGATTAAATGCCATTTCATAAAAACAAGGATTTTATACGTGCTTTTTACTAAATTAATTGAAATCTGATTCATTTTCAGATTTTCTACATCTATATTCATTGGAGTGACTTTAAATTCTCTTGTTTTTGTTATTGGGCGTAAAGAAATAGAAATAAAGAAAATTGAACTGTGGGACGATGCTTACCGATGAGTTTTTGGCGGAACTCGATAATTATTTAACGGCCCAGAGTTACATAAGCGGTTACAAGGCGACGCAGGACGACATCATGTTGTTCGAACTTATCAAGTCGCCAGTAAATACGAAGTATGCTTCGATTCTAAGATGGCACAAACACATCGCCAGTCTCGCAAACGCTAAATTCAACTTCGCCCAATCTGAAGGATTACAGCCTTCTTTCAATTATTCTACTCATGTCAAATCCGCTCAAGTTCAACCCAAGGTGATTTTTCGTCTTCTCTGGTCTTAGAGTGCACCTAGTGTTTGCTAATAATAAAAAAAGCCTCTTTTAGTTTCCCTCTTGCATGATTTTTATAATAAAAACGTAGTATTCATTTTAATAGATAGAAATCTCAATTTATTTTTGTTTTTAGGTCCAAGGTGACTCCTATAAGCAGAAGAAGGGGAAGAAAGATCAAAAGGGAGATGGTGCTGAAAAAGTTTCTGAGCTCAATCCCTGGCCGTCTTTCATTCAAGTAAATTAATTTACTTTTTATGTTTTTATTACCTCATTTCTCAAGGAGCGGCTTCAAATCTGGGAAAAAATGAAGGCTAAATATGCAGAGGAGTTGTCAAAGAAAGAGAATCTTCCTATCACGATTACTTTGCCTACTGGAGACACAAAGGAAGGGCTCACTTGGAAAACCACTCCTTACGATATAGCCTGCCAAATAAGGTATTTTTTCTTTCTCTTCTTGAAAATCGTTCTGACTAGTTTTTAGCAAAGGGTTAGCGGATGATGCTGTTATTGCTAAAGTGAACGGAGAACTTTGGGACATGGATCGCCCTCTAACCACCAACTGCACTCTTCAACTTCTTAAGTTTGATCATCCTGAAGGTATTTTTTAAAACGGTTTGATGAATTTTAAAAATTTGTTTTTCCAGCGCAAGCAGTATTTTGGCACTCTTCAGCTCATATTCTTGGTGAAGCGATGGAAAGGGTTTATGGCGCTTGTCTCTGCTACGGTCCACCTATCGACAGTGGATTTTACTACGACTTCCACCATCCTGATGTTCAAGTAATGTCTTATAATTTTAAATTTGGATACATGAATGTTTTTTAGGTTTCGAATACGGACTTCCCTGTACTAGAAAATTTAGTCAAAATATAGTGAAGGAAAAGCAACCTTTTGAGAGATTGGAAGTTTCGAAAGAAGATTTACTTGAGATGTTCAAGTACAACCAGTTTAAAGTTCGCATTTTGAAAGAGAAAGTGAAAACCCCGACAACTACGATTTATCGAAATGGACCTTTGATCGATTTGTGCCGTGGCCCTCACGTCCGCCACACTGGCTATGTCAAATCGTTCAAACTCACCAAAGTATATCTTAATTTTTAAAAATGTTTTAATTTTAACAATCATTAGAATTCGGCGACTTATTGGGAAGGAAAAGCCGATGCTGAATCTCTTCAGAGAGTCTACGGCATCTCTTTTCCGGACAACAAGAAGATGAAAGAGTGGCAAAAGTTCCAGGAAGAGGCAGCCAAACGTGACCACAGAAAGCTTGGAAGAGTAATTTGATTTATTAGTGGTGCAGAGATTATTGCTTATTTACAGGAGCAAGAGTTGTTTTTCTTCCATGAGCTGAGTCCTGGTTCATGTTTCTTCCAACCTAAAGGAGCCCATCTTTACAATACTTTGATCGAGTTCATTAGATCAGAATACAGGGAAAGAGGTTTCCAGGAAGTTGTTACTCCTAACATTTATAATGCTAAGCTGTGGAAGACTTCTGGGCATTGGGCTCATTATGCTGTAAGTTTTTTTTAAATAATTGAAGTTCTAAAGTGTCTTGTAGGAAAACATGTTTTCGTTTGAAGTCGAGAAAGAACAGTTTGCTTTGAAGCCCATGAACTGCCCAGGGCACTGCTTGATATTCGACCACAGAGTTCGTTCTTGGAGGGAGCTTCCGCTCAGGATGGCCGACTTCGGAGTTCTCCACCGGAATGAACTTTCAGGGGCTTTGACCGGACTTACACGTGTAAGAAGATTCCAACAGGATGACGCTCACATCTTCTGCACCGTGCTCAGATCGGACAGGAGATCACTCAGGCATTGAAATTTCTTGATCACGTTTACTCAGTCTTTGGATTCACCTTCCAACTCTGCCTTTCGACCCGCCCAGACAATTATCTCGGCGAAGTCGAAGTTTGGGAACGTGCAGAAAAGGTATTATCATCTACCTTATCCCCTTAATAACCTTCTTTTCAGCAATTGGCTGAAAGTTTGAATGAGTTCGGCCATGAATGGAAAGAAAATCCGGGCGATGGAGCTTTCTATGGACCAAAAATTGACATCACCATTCAAGATGCACTCCGTCGTTCATATCAGTGTGCTACTATTCAGCTTGATTTCCAGCTTCCCATAAGATTTGGTTTAAATTACATTGAGTAAGTTTGGAAGCTGTTGTCCATCGTTGGAATCTATAACTAATTCTTATCACACGCTGTCAGTATGATCTTCAACAGTTTCTCCCTGGGAAGCATTACAGAGTACCAAAGACGGCTAGAGGGAATACACTGCTAGGAAACAGGAGTTCCAGGTTATACCTTCGCTGGTACAGTGTAGTAGATCAGTGGTCAGAAAGGGACTAGGGTAGAAACTGTTCAAGATCACACTGATAGCTTGTTATGCGAACACGGTTATGGATTCCATATAGACCATCCAACTTTCTAATAACTTTCCAATTTTGCAGTGAGCATGGTGAAAAGTGAGACCTGTGATGATTCACCGAGCGATTTTAGGATCTGTGGAAAGAATGATAGCCATTCTTACTGAATCGTTTGCTGGAAAGTGGCCTTTTTGGTTATCCCCTAATCAAATTATGGTAGTTCCAGTGCTGCGGAATTCGACGACTACGCCATCGAGGTAAAAAAAAGGGTCATAATATTTTTAATAGAATCCAAACTCTTTTAGGTGAAAAATTTGTTACACAAAGCTGGTTTCATCTGCGAGTATGACATCGACCACGGAGACACGATGAACAAAAAGATCCGAAATGCTCAATTGGCGCAATACAATTTCATTTTGGTCGTCGGTGAAAAGGAAAAGAGCAATAAAACAGCGAATATTAGGACTAGAGATAATGTTGTCCATGGTGAACTCACCATCCCAGCTTTGATCGAGAAATTACAAAGTTGAAAGCGTCCAGATCTAACGACAATACTATTTAAATTTTTTCTTTTGATTTATTATGATTGCCACCAGTGAAGTTACTTATTTATAAATCATTTTTCATCAAGTTCATTTTCTTTCAATAAAATTTCTCTTCATAAAATTCTGCCATTTCAGGGCATACGTTTGCTTCATTCACCTGAAACCCTCATTTCAGCCTTCCCTTTATTGCCTTTCTTAACTCGCAGTGGCCTAAAAATTAGACAAACAGTGCTTCATCTAAAATTCATCTAAATTTGTGTAGAAAATGGGAAGCTTTCGTCATATTGCCGTTGCGCCTGGAGTTGCTCATTTTTTTAATAGGAAAAACTGGGGTTTGAACCGAAGACCACTGCGGCGTGAGTCCAAGACTTTGACCACTGACCGCTAAGCGGGTTCAGTACAAAATATGAGAAATCAATGTTTTTTTTTAATTAAAAAGTTTCAAAAACAAAATTGTGCTGATTAAATTCTCTTTTCTTCATTTCTTTTTTGAAAACACTCCCCTTCCATGATTTTCTGATAATCTGAAAAAAAAAAAAAAAAAAAAAATTAGCCAAAATTAATCTCTGTTTTAAATGCAATGCTGGATATCTCATTTTTTATATTAAAAATTTGTTTATGAAAGGATTTTTTTAAAAAGCTTAAATCGATTCAATGGGCCACCAAGTAGCACGAAATGGCTTTTTGTTAGATGAGAATTGTTATAGGTGTTCACCAATGCCAAATTTTATTAAAATATTAACCGCGTAAATTAGAAGAGGAAAAAGTGAAAAAAGTCAGGCCTTCAGTGGGATTCGAACCTACCGCCTAGGGGGGAGCCCAACACAACCAACTTGGGCTAGCAGCCAAAAGATCGTAGGTTCGAATCCACCGGAGGCCTAACTTTTCTACTTTTTCCTCTTCCTAATTTATTCGGTACAATATTTAAAATGGCATTTTTTAAACGGTTTAATCCTAAGTTTTTTTTTTGCTCTTCTGAACAATAATTAATGAAAATTGAGGTATCCAGTTTTGAAAAAAAAAAGGGAACAATTACTTCTTTTTGCGCATTTATTTTGCTTCTCTAATTGACATGCGTTTGAAAAAGTCATAAATTTATTTCCGTCTTGAGCACAGAAAGGGGCGTAAGGGAACTGCGTGCAGTCGGTTTCGCAGTCATTCGCATTCTCACTGCAAGTGCCGTGGTTTTGAATTGCGCAGCCTGAAAAATCAGCAGTCATTTACCGGAAAGAGCAAAAAGTAAATTGTGCCCCTAAACTCACGATTATCGTAACATTGAAGTTCCCTTCTGATAAAACAAGGGTGCGAAAAAGATCGTAAGACGTCTCCGCATCTCGCGCAGACAGGATTTTCTTCTCGAGGGCAGACGATATCGCAGACTGCGCTTCTTAAATACCTTCCATCGCCTTGCGAGAAAGTCAAAGTGTAGAACACAACTGCTACAACGTAAAATGTAGAATTAAAAAGCGTCATTTAAAAATGAAAACTAACAAATAACACCGAGGCTGTTCCTTGCCATCTTCAGAAAAGAAAAAGAATATTGTTGAACTTCCTCATTTATTTATACTTCAGCGGCAAGGTCAATGAGATGATTATGATAATTCGTTACTTATGACATCATCAGTTTTTTTCGTCTTCTCAAATATTGTACATGAGGTCCTCACATGAATAATTTAACTAATTTACGACGTAAAACATTTTTTCTCAGTGCCTAACGATAATTGTTTCTTCAGCACTGTATCCGTCAAAAGTCCTGTGGGAAGACTCATGTACCCTTCAGCCCTGCGTGGGAGGTAAGTTATCGCATGGTTCAAAAAAAAAAAAGCGAGGAAAGCCCATATGCAATTAGCATGGGATTTGATATCGTCGCTCTCCGTTATTAAGGCGGCCGCGGGCATCTTGGTAACAATTACCCTATCGCCCATTAACCTAATCGTGCTTAAATATATGGTATTCTAAATAGATAAGAAAAACATTTAGTCAAGATATTATTTTACGGTAATTAAATATTTATGTGTGTATCAGGAGCGGCTGTTTTCCATGTAGCTCGTATCAGTTAATGAAATCGATGTCTGAATTTCATACTTCCTATATACGTGGACTTAAAAGGTGCGTATTATACCAATTACATGCTCCGTTTCAAAATTTCCCTTGTCAATGATGGGTTAGAATTCAAACGCAGGTGGGTAAACGCTTTTGGTTTTTTTTTTCTTGGACTTATATTTCTATATGGTATAATCTAGTTTTGGAGATTTTCTTGGTCTTCCCGGCTTGTTAACCTAGAAACACTACCTTTAGAAGGATTTTCGGGTGTTTTTCTTGGTCTTTTGCCTTGAATTACACTTTTGGGCTTTTTCCTGTCTGATACTTGCCTCCTGAGCCAAGTCCACCTCAGCGCAAAGCCAACGCTGTCCTGAGCCAAATCCTGATGCTGTCAGTTCTCTGGGCTAAAACTTTCTGACCAATGATGATAGCAACATTTCTTTCCTTTTTCTCGTTTTTTATTAAGTTTCGGAAATCTTCAAAAGGGTGAAGGATCTTAAAAAAATCTGAAAAAAAAAAGTTTTTTTCTTCTTTCCTTCTCAGTAAGTAAAGCGTTTAATTCTGTACGTGAGATTCGTACGGTCCAGCGGACCTCGTTCGCGGAGAAGAGACTTCCTCGTATTTTTGTAAACGTTCAATTGTTCCGTTAAATTGAGACGAGTTGGAGTAAACCCGGAGGAAAAACATTAGTTTCTTAAATTGATGAATCCGACTTTTCACGGTAAAAAGAATTTAAACCGCATTTTTTTCTCTATTGCCAAATGAAGAAACAACATATTGAAGCGACTTCCCGGCAGTTTCATTCAGCCGAAATTGAAGATATTTCATTTGGATGAACTGGATAGCGAAAATGTTCCCCAAGGTGCTGCGCTTGGACCAACTGTATGGCCATATTCATTTACGACCCCTATCTGAAACTTTCTTGTCCCAGAAATGTAGTTGTTAAACTAGACACAAAAGTTCCAGATTAGAAGACTCGACCATTTTGTTGGTACAGAATAAAAAATAACTGCTTAGGAAGAAGCCAACGATCCGTGTAGCTAACAAACGCCATTTTGTAAGGGAAATATTAATTAAAAGTTGTTCGAGTCTGATGGAGGCCATTCCCATGGTGATGTTGATTATGATTTTAAAAAACTTCTATTTTTATTGAAGTATCAGCATCGATGGCGCGTGGAATACAAAGAAGATTCAAGGTAGTTCAACCAGGGAGTAGGGAGTATGTAATTCCTCCTCATCTTGGTAGCCGTTATGTTTGTTTCCGGCTGTTTAACATCTGCATCACTCACCACCTGATTCGTATCGTTCATATTTTTTAATTTACCTTCAACTTAATTGAACCGTCTTTAATAACATGCGGGTAGAAAAGCGTTCAATTTGTATGCGTTGATCGTTTCCATTTTATTTTTTCGAAATCCGCTCATGGGAAACTGATGTGGAGATAAGTAAAACATAAGTTTGTAAACTACTGTGTATTCATGATTAAACTGCGTAAAGGTACAAGATGGAGGCTTCCTGATCCTCAGGTTCTTTTAACTTTGTCAAAGAGAAGTTATTCTATTACCCTACATGTTCAGTTTTAGAGATGGCATGGTCTTCCCCGGTTTTTCATGGCCACCATTTTCATCTGATTTTCACCAAATTTTCCTTTCGAAGTTATCATGAAAACATCTAGAGCTCTTTCTAAAATGGCGGAGTCGATAAAGTTTTTTTTATGCGCTACTTCCTTACCAATGGTCCGATCGCCGGCATATTTTCACCATTCGCCATATTGAAGGAGAAATTGAGGCGCTCCGGGTACGAAGGGCGAACTCGACAAAACGTAGTTTCGAGATATTCGCATTTTAAAGTTTCGGTTTTTACGTATTTAAAGGGAAAAAAGGGCGAACTCAACATAAAAATTATATGGGTGTATTCACCAAGAGGTCTAGAATCTGAAAATGAAAAAAAACTGGAAGACCCTTCCCCAAAAACGTCGAGGGTATCACAATAACTTCTTTAGGAAGTTAAAAAAATTTGTCCGATGTCGAGTTCGCCCTTCGTACCCGGAGCGCCTCTATTCACGCCATTATCAGGTCGATCGTTTGAAACTGTCCAACCTTTTCGCATAGGTTTCGGTAGTTTTCCTCGATTTTTGACTTGAAAACCCCATTTTTGCAGGATTTTTAGTAGTTTTTCGTTGTTTTTGACAGAGGAACGCTATTTTTACAGTATTCTTAGGATTATTTTCCCTCGGGTTTTGACAAAGAAACCCCATTTTTTCAGAATTGTCGGGAGGTTCCTCGGCTTTTTGACAGAGAAACCCCAATCTCGCTTTTTTTGAGAAAAGAAGAATGTCGCACAGATTTTAAGGTATACAACAGGGCTATGTTTTGAGCCCCTTTTGAAGGGCGCCCCTTCTCCAAATGGGCCTCAGATTTAGCGTTTTTACCCGAATCTCACTAGGTAAATATCGGTTGGTGACACTGATAAAAATGACGGGGTTTTTTGTTGGTTGTTCCAAAAAAACTATTGATTTCACCATAAAAATTAACCACACAATCTATATTCTAAAGGCGTTGAAACTGAATAAGGAAAAAGGGTTCCGCTTTCCAAAGAGTTTGGGAATTCCTGCCCTAAGCAATTTCAAATAATATCAGTACTGAAAAGTCGTTTAAAAAATTTTTTTTATATAAAAAAGGATCCAAAAACAAGTTTTTCTTATAAAATTTAACGATGATTCCAAATTGGTCTCAGAATCTCTGCTGTTCAGGATGAAAGTACTGGTTTGAAGAGCTTCCAACGAAAACTCCTTAAAGAGAAGGAGGGGGAAGTATAACGGAGGGGACGTACAACGGGGGGGGAAGTATAAGGGAGAGGAAGTATAATGGAGGGGGAAGTTTTTTTCAAAAAATTTTCGAAGTTTTTTTTGAAAAATTTCCGAGTTTTTTTTTTCAAAAAATTTCCGAGTTTTTTTTTTCAAAAAATTTTCCGAGTTTTTTTTTCAAAAAATTTTCCGAGTTTTTTTTTTTGAAAAATTTTCCGGGTTTTCTTTTCTAAATTTGCGCTTTTTTTCTGAAAAATTTTGTAAGTTCTTTTTTAAATATCTCCCTACTATAAAAAATCCATATGTAAGTTCTGCTGATACCATTTTTGGCAAGTACGTGTTGAAGAATAAAGATGCCATTTTTTCAGTCTTCTAGTTAAGTTATGAGACAACATAAAGGTCGGAAAAAAACCTTAGGCGGTCGATTTCATCGTCTTAATTGATTTGAACGCATCATTAGGTGCCAACGAGCAAAAACAACCTTGCTTGAAATAGGTGTAACAACCTTTGTTTTTTCTTTATAAAAATACGATGCTAATCTATTCTGGTAATTAGGCTTATTCCTTACAGTTTGGTTGGCCCTCCTTGATAGCATGTAATTACAAATAAAATTAACCAGAAGGAGATTCTGAAATGTTTATCTCACGAGATGGTTTTTTATGTGAAAAAAAATTAAAGATCTATGTGGGTAGACCATGTAGATGAAAACCGAAGAATATTATAATTTAATTAAACTCAACCTTGAGGCTACTTTGGATTTCGAAAATGAATCTAAGTTATATTTTAATAACAGTGAATCATTGAGGGCTTCTAATGAGGATTCATGAAATTCGTGGTTCCATTGTACCCGACGTTACAATTAGGTCTCCATACATGTTATGGTCAGCCGCGGGAAGGTATGCTCTTTGAAATCGATGTAGGAACAATGTCTTATTACATGTATAACTGGTTCCTTAGTTAAAATATTCAAAGATTTTTAACGTCTAATGAATATTACGCTCGGACTAATTGATCACGGAACTTGATCGTGCATAGTCGTGATCGAGTACAAGCGATCCGAAGAAAGCTTACGCCCTGAGGCTACGCTTTTTTTAGCTTGAAATTTCAATTAAACATTTACGGACAAAACAAAATTTTTAAATCGAAAAATACAGGGTTCAAATAATTTCGGAGATTGGGAAAAAGGAAATAGAATATGGTACAACTGGTTGGCAGACTGGAAAAAGCGATTGAGGACATCAAAATAGCTGTGGGGGTGCTTTTGAAACACCTTGTACAGGTCCATGAGTGATAGAGCCCTCTACAGATAAATGGATAGATGCGATGCAGTAGGATCGTCGCTGAAGGTAGAAGAGTATCCCAAAGCGGTTTTTATCAATATCTCGAAAACTATAATATTTAGCGCAAACAACATTTTGTTTAAAAATAATTTGCATTAAATTTTCAATAAAACGTATTTAGCACGTAACCTTGCTTAAGTGAACGGTTTCGGAGTTATGAAAGGTCAAAAAGTGACATTTAGCAATAAATTGAAATTTGTTGTAGTCTAAAAAAAATTATAGGCAGTTGATCCAGACAACTTGGAAAAGTTTTTGAATCCTAGTGCCTTTAAAGCCGATTATGGACTTTGCCCGATCAATAGTTTCAAAGCAGGAGCTTCCGAATCTGTGGAAAAACGAGATTTGATGTTCGCTAACCGAAAAATTGGTTTTACTATCTATATTTTTTGTTCCTCACGCTGAATAAACCTTCCTGATTTTTTAATTGTGCCAAATAATGTTTTTAAACATAATTGAGTGAAGTGAAGGAACTCAAAAGGAAAAGAAGGCCGGTCAATTTTTGGTCCATTGGCCAAGAAAGTGAGTATTCGGACTCCCTCATTAATCTGATCAAAACTGGCCTAAAAAATCAATGTTTGGTTCAATTTTTTTAAAATTAATTTTCAGTTTTGATTTATAAATTTGAAGGAAAAGCATGAGCCAAAATTTTGGATAAAAATTGGAAGCACATGTCGATGTGGTCAAAGTTGTCATGAAAATTTTTGGTTTAGCTTAAGAGGTTTTGTGCAAAATTTCAGGTCGTTGCAAACGAGTAGCTGTAGGCCTGTCAGAAATAACCATAATATCAAGAATGTATGTAGCAGTGATAAAATGGGCTTTCAAAGCTTTAAAGGTGATTTAAGTATATGTCAGAAGAACGGAGATGGAACTCCGGAAAAGATTGATCATGTTATTTGTCGAATTCCCTCCGAGGTATACAATCGAAACAATGATAATACAAGGTAATTTTGTTTTATTTGTGCAAGGCGGATTGGCGTTAGGTAGAAGGGGGACAAAATGGTGGGGCGAAACTTGGATTGGAGTTCTCTGCGCAGAAGTAACGCCTTGGGTAACTCCCTCCTGTGGTCCTCCCACCGGAGTTTCGAGAGGTTCTCTTCTAACGCCATTACCAGTCGACTGTTTGACGGTTTCGTATTATTCGAGCACGTGTTTCCGCGAGAATAAGCGGTTGTTATGTAGAAAAGTCCGCGATGCCTCGGCCGTGCCGGGAGACTTACGGCGATCAGAAGCCTCCGTATTCGTACATATCGTTGACGGCGATGGCCATATGGAGCTCACCGGACAAGATGCTTCCACTCGCCGACATTTACCGTTTTATCAGCGAAAGGTTTCCGTACTACAGAAACAACACTCAACGGTGGCAGAACTCTTTGCGACACAATTTGTCTTTCAACGACTGTTTCGTCAAGATACCGAGGAGGCCGGATCGACCGGGAAAAGGTGCTTATTGGACTCTTCACCCTGCCGCATTGGATATGTTCGAAAACGGTTCGTTCCTAAGGAGAAGAAAACGATTTAAACTCCCCAAGCCGAAAGAACTCGAAGCCGCCGTAAGCAGCCGAAGAAGCGGCCAGACCGAAACCCCCTCCAAGTAAGTCTTTCAGTATAGAGAGCATAATGTCGGATAAAAGGGTACCGGAACGTCATCAACATACGCCCTTACCGCCCTTACCGGCAACGGCGGTCCCCGCGTTAGAAACGCCCGTGGAACGACGCCTCGCCGCCATCGCCGAATCACGGCTTCCTCCTCTACCGCCTCCTCTTGGCGACCCGAAGGGTACGATTCAGCCGCCGCCGCAGCCGCAGCAGCTGCAGCCACCCTATACGCAGCGGCTCTTCATAGACTACTACCACCTCCTCCCTATCTTCCGCTCTCTCATCTTCCTCCGACATCAAGTAAGTTCATTTTAAATCAATCTTCAATTTAAAAAATACAAACCGCCTTGTGTTTTAGTGACTAATTTCTTTGACACTAAAAACACATTCCGCGATTTCGCACTTATAGGATAAGCCTCGGAAAAGCGTTCTAATCAAACGAAGCCCTGTAAAAGTGCTTTTTTCAGCCAATCATCAATTACCAACCCCAAAGAATTCTTTGAATTTTTATAGGGCACACATTAAAATGGGACCAGACTTTCGACCATTAAGATCATAAATAATTCTGCTCTGGTTTATTAATTTTAAAATATACTTCAAGTACATTGAGAGATTTTGCAAAACCAAGTTTTTATAATGCCTACTAGATTTTATAATAAAAAATATTTTTCTTCCACACAAGTAGATAAGCGTACGTTATCCTTTTTTTTCCTCTCTCCCTAATTTTCGTCTATTAGTGCAATGAGCTCATGTGAAAGGTTTTGTTTCATCGCTAAAGAGGGCCTAATTAACAACTTTTTTTACAAACAATTGCAAAATGAGGAAAACAGGACTCATTTCCTTTTTAAACGATGAGGAAATGAGTTTAGCCTGAATCTTTGAGAACCACTTATCATTTTTTTTTTAGTTTTGAAAAATCAAATAAGAATTACAGTGTTAACTAACCTGGGACTGGTTCACCATTAAATTTCATTTCAACATGATGGCTCAAGTTTTCATGTGGTACGAATGAGGCCAGAAATCTCTGATTTCCTAAATTTCGTACAAAACTCGTCACATGCCCTCCGTTTACAAGAATTTCCAAATTCCCACTTCCTGCTGTCGAACCATCAACTAAAAAAAATTAATTAATATTAAAAATTAAGATTGAACTACTTTCAAATTCGACAGGTTGCCCAACAACTCCGTTGGGCATTTTTCCAACTCTTATGGCTTGCGTGTTGTAAGCATGACTCCTATAAATAAAATTTTAAAATTATATATTGAAAATAAATTCTCTACCTAAAAGGTGAACCAGGTACTCTTTGATCTTTTATTTTAATATCGATTAAATGCTCTCCGATTTCTGTAGCTGTGAAGTAAATATTGATGTGCTGTCCGTTACTGCGGGACATTTTAACCGGGACTGGTGACTTAGAAGGAGCTTTAAAAAAATTTAGACACATTTTCGGTTTTTTTTATAACTTACGAGTAACCGTAACTGTGATTTGGCTTAAAGGAGAATCTGTATCTAAAACTAGAGTTGAGGTTCTGTTGAGAGGAAGAAGTTGAAGGGCTTTTCCAAACACTTTTGAACCTGAAAAATGACTTTTAGAATAGACCTTAAGGAATTTAGGCTTACCTTCAGAAAAATTTGTATCATTTATATCCCATGAATCTCTTCGTTTTGCCATATTTGACGACAAGACTGAAATTTAAAAAATTGGGTTTTAAAGAAATTTTATATAAAACTGAAATTTACCTCTGACATTAGAACTTTGTTCGACTGAATTAATGTAGCTATTTGTGTGATATGAAGGGCTGTAAAGGGGCTGGGAGTTTTCCTTGTGACTGGAGAATGGATGGGCGATTGAATTTTTAAGAGTCCGTTGTGGCCAAGAATGGAGTCGTGCTGAACGGGAATGGATATCGGCGACATCGTACGTGTAGTATGATATGACGATTGTGTCATCGAGTATAACCGTTCATCTGACCTAAAATTAAATTTAGACCAAAATTCTGTTTTGACCATCATACCAGTGGTCGGACTAGAAAGCGGGCTCGCCCTGTATATCGGACTGTGAAGAGGGCTCGGACTGTGCGATAGAATGGGCGATGTAAAATTTCGAATCGGCGAACCAACTCGGGCAAATGATGAATTTGTCGATCGCAATGAATCTGCCAAAAAAACAAATCACACTAAAAACTTTCAGAATTTAAAGCAGACTTACCATGAACTTCATGATATGAACTATTTCTTAAAGAATCTAAAAAAAAAAATTTTATAAGTCCATTTATAAGAAAAAAGTGGGCATCTCCACTGATATAAAAACTTACTGTGCCTTTCAGCCCTGATCTGTTCCCTGGTTCCCACTCGCAATGGAAAAGGACTCCCTAAAAATAAAACTTTTTTAAAAAAAAAAAACAAATAAATGTTTACCTTTGACTTGGCTGCCATTAAAGTAGACATAAATTCTATATTTTCCAGGTTTATGAGTGTGAAGAGATATAGCATAAATTGCGTCGGTTATTTTGTATAGTATGTGGCATAGATTGTTTATCTCTAACGATATCTACAGTGATGTGGCCAAGTCCTCCAGTACCAGTAGCATCCAGAGTGAAATTGTGAATACTTTCTGGGATTGCTGGTGTATCTATGCCTATGAGCTGTTTAAAAATAGAATTATTGTTCTTTATTTATGGAGGTTTACTTTAATTCCATTTGGGTCGAAAACAAAGCATGTGTAAGGAGTATCGTGAATCTGATTTCCCGAATGTTTCACTTGAATGCTCCATTCGCCTGCTTCATCAGGTTGAAAAGTCGCATAAAAAATGCCACCTTTTTGACTGACGGGGCAGTCAAGGAATCTTCCAGTTGGCGAAACTGCGATCACCTCTACATGTCCTGCTCCTGGATCGCTTGAATTCGAATTGACCTTCGGAAAAAAAAATGCATTCAATAGAACTGCCTGAGAAATAAATTTTCTCACAACCTTGACTAGTCAAGATAATTAAAACTAAAAAGATAAATATTTAAATTACCACAACTTCGACAATAGATCCAACAGCACAAGGTTCCATTCCAGTATAGCTGATACTTGTGATTTCAGGCATTGCCCTTATGTAAACTGGAGCACCTTTTATAAGTTCACCATCGTAGAATACATTTATCTTTAAAAAAAGGAATAAATTATCTTTTTTAAGTTTTCATTTACCTCATGCATTCCAACTCTTTGAGGAGTGAAGGTAACTTTTCCTCCTGAAGAATGTAATGTGACTTGTGAATCGCATTTTTCACCTTCAGGAGCGACAACTTGTGCTGTGATTAATTTGCTGTCGAGCTCATCTAAAAATTCCATTTGCATGGTCGTCTGCGTGTTGACACGTGTGGTGTGAGATGAGCTTGATTTGAAGTAAAGTCGTAGCCGGAGGTCGAGGTGGTATCCATTGAAAGCTTGCTGCATACGCCATGACTCCTAAATGCTACGTTTTGATCCACCATATCTTTGGCCGTAAAATCGGCTCAACGCCCAATTTACGCCCAGCGGTCAATCCAGCATTAAGGTTCGACTCCCAAACATGAGGATCATCGCTATAATGATATTTCGCCGATGCACCCAATGATGTCGTCAAAGCACACAGAACACTTCCATCATTCCAGTCAGTCTAAAAAAACTTTTTAAAACATAAAACAAACAAAAAAACATACAGTAAATTTTTGACATGTTTATGGGATTTGACTGTTGACCCAACGTAGAGTAGCTTTAAACCCAGGGCTGCCTTCTTTCATAAAATATGAAAGATATGTCATCCCTGAAAGTTCATCAAGATGGGGAGATGCGAGATATTCAGGTTGAAGCAATTGAGGTACACCCAGCCTTGTCTTTGCTATCTCCATAGCTCGTTTGCAATTCTCAGTGCTACAAAACCAACATTAAAAAATAATATTATAACCACTATACCTCTCATATCTATTCAAATGTCTCCAGTTGGGCATAAGACCGGGTTCACAGTAGTCCAGCAAAGCAGAAAGGTAAATACCAGAGTTCCAATCGGTAGTGAAGTTACCAACTTCACATTCAGGTAAAACGGACTAAAAAAAAATAATAAAAATAAAAATAAAAAAATTATTAAACTTACCCTTAGCCATGCCAACATAAGTTTCTTTGGAGGAAATTTCGATCTTCCAATTTGATATCGGACGATCAATGACCAGATTAGCCCTAATATTAATTTCAGGTTTCCGTTTACAATATCGACATTTCCTGAAACAAAAACGAAAAATTAGGATTTTTCATTATTTATGCACTCTCCCACGTTTATAATGAGGAAAGGAGAATAAGGAAAAAGCTTTCATTTACAACGTTCTTGGTTGCAATTTCACACGTGCAGAAGAAATCGCCTTCTGTTTTTATTACAAAAAATTGGAAAGGAAAAAAGTCATCTACTCCCATTTATCTAACCAGTCCTTTCCTATTGGCAATTTCTCCAGTTCCTCAAGATGAGTGTCACTACGGCTGTTCAATATTTTTAGATAACCTTTTTTAAAAACAAAATGTCAAACATGTAGCATCCTGTCTGTCTTGAACACCCTCACACCCTTGGAAAACTTTCACCAAAAGAAAAATTTTCTTTTAAAAGCGCGCATTTTGAGGATTCTAAAAAAGGAGCTTTCTTCGTATCCTAAGATATCCGTTTTAATTAAGAAGCGGAAAATGACCCGAGACACATCAGAGTAATTAATCTCGAACTACTTAGCAGGTCTTCCTTAAAAAACCGTAATGAACGTTATTTTCCGTTTTTTATACGCCGCGTCTCTCTACTGGACAAGCTAATCGTTTTGAAATATTATGTAAATTAGTTAAATAAAAGGACAAAATGAAAAACGTGATTTCCTCTAGTGGCTTCCGATTTCCACACCGGCGCTTTTCTAGGGAAAATCTTCATGTTTAATGAGCTATACGGTCGTTTTCATCTATTTTCGTCCCAAGTTAAAACTTGATTTATTTACAAAACCGTTTATTTTGTAATGAAATAAATCAATAAATTATTTAAAATATGCACTTGTTGATTGAAATTCCGTAATCTTTCCGTTCCCTGTGGACACCTAGGGCACGAGGATCTTAAGGAAGGACCGCTGTCTTTTTCTTCTCGGCCACTTTTTAAAAAAAATTTAAGTTTATCTCCTTTATGTAGTGGGAAGTTCATGCGATAAAAATCAGATGTTTGATTTATAAAAAAAATTAAGATCATTTGAGGCGCTCCGAATACGAAGGGCGAACTGGACAAACGTAGTTTCGAGATATTCGCATTTTAAAGTTTTCTGTTAAGGGCGAACTCGACAGAAAAGTCACTCTCTGGAATTTTCGTGGCGAGATTTTAGAATCATCATAGAATCATCATAGAATCATAGAGAAAAGGGTTTTTAAAAATCACCAAATCTCGAAAGAAAAAAAAAATTAAATAAAAAGGTTGAGAGTAGAGCTTTGCCGCATATCGGTTTTTACGTATTTTAAAGGGGAAAAAAGGGGAAACTCAATATAAAATTACATGGGTGTATCTCAAAAGGTCTATAATCTGAAAATGAAAAAAAAAAATTTGTCCGATGTCGAGTTCGCCCTTCGTATTCGGAGCGCCTCATTTGTATTTGAGACACCGTTAAAAGGTTCGTTTCATTCTTTTAATTTTTTTTTTTCACCTCGTTTTGCTTGTGCACTAATTACCGTATAAAACGGTCCTAAAGGGAGGAAAATAGAATTTTAAAAATTTATGAAATTTCGTTATTAATTATTTAAAATTTATGGAATATCGAGTTCGCTCGAGCTGGGATAAGGAGACATTGCTAGCTGCTTATTGAGTCGACCAGCTATAGTTCTGGAAAAGCCAGAAAGTTCGCCATAAGTCATGTGAATTCGTCTTTTTCTTGTCGAAAAGTATAATCTCCCAAGATGCGTAATCATAAAATCAGGTGTTTAACTCATAAAGATGTTTGACCTTCAATATTATGAAATCTCGGTAATGCATAGGAATTAAAGCTTTAGGATTTCTTTTTAATTTTTATATTTAAATACCTGTAATTTTCTTACAGATTTTTTGTGTTTCGTGTGTTCCCATAGAATTTCAAGGCTATTTTGTATTTCCCAGGCTTCAATTTATACTTTTTTTTTTAAGAAAAAAATTTGGTTCCCAAACTATAGGTAAATGACACAAGGATTCCACCATATGTGAGGAAAATTGTATATTTTTAATTGATCAATAAAATCTCAATTTATAAGTAATTTAATTAAAAGGTATTTAAGACACTGAGTGGCGTTTTCTCAGGTGTGGTTACCGGACGGCAATGGTTCATCCTACATCGACAACCTACATTTGAAAATTCCGAGGCCGATTTTTTCGTCATATTTTCGACTTGTTTTTTTTATTGGATGTCGAAAAAAACACCTACTTCCGTTGCGTTTTTAAAAACGAATCCTTTTTCGAAAGAGGTGTTCGCCCGTTTTTTGTGCATGACCGTAGGAGTAAAAAACGTGTAATTTAGTCAAACTTTAATTTTGGTTATTAATTTTTAATAAGCAATTATTATGCATTTAATGAAGAGGATGTGTTTTCGCACCTAATTCAATCCTTGTGAAAATATTTCGGGGATCAAAAATGGTTTGCCCGTTTATTTTCTGGTGGCGTTAAAATCTCCCCTCCGACAGTCCGCTACAAAAAGTTAACTAATGACTCCCTTCCTTCCCTTCGTCTTTTTTTAAAAAGGAAAACGTAACAAAGGGAACGCACCCGAGCAGGACATTTCAAACGTCCCGATCGTTTCTAATCGTTCTTTCCCTCAAATAGACATCGAAATGCAGTTCAAGAAAAGCGGCCGAGGAGAAGGAGGAAAGCCAAAGTTGTGAAACGCCTTGGCGGAGTCAGCGAGTGGCGTATGAGAGACGAGTGGCTCGCACGTCCCACGGCCACACGAGAGAGCAACCTTCTCCAAATAAGGCTAAGACACTCTTGGCTACCAAATGACAACTGAAGATCAATTTTTAGATCTGACGGAATCGATCATTTGAAGACGGAAAATTTTCGTTTTTCAAAATTAAAAAGCCTAATAGAGTTGAATAAGCTTTCAAAAACTTGTCACCTTTAAAAAAAATTCACTAGACCCCCGCAATTATTGTTAAATATAAAATAACAATGAGTGGGAAGAACCACCTGTTTCGTATTGTCCGAATAAATTCACATGAATAATTTTTGCAAAATTTTTTTGCATTGTCAAGAAGGAACTAATGGCAGAAATAATTTTATAGAGATGAGTGAATGGAAAAAAATGTCACAGGAAAGAAAAAAAATCGGAGATAGGCGCAGGTTTTTTTACTTTTGCTATTAATCGACCTCCCGGAATTCTACCTGTGAACTCGTCGAAAAGGCAGCCAAAATAGGAATCTTAAAATTCAAACTCACGATTTTTGAATTAAAGAAAAAAATGTATGGGATTTTTACCACGTGAGAGTGGAATGCTAAGCTATGATTTTTACATTTTAGGGTCAAAAGATTATTATTTTTGATATATTTTGTCAAAAATCATGATTTTTTTTAGTCTTCTAGTTGTCCCGCTCTTTTTACCAAAAATCTCTTCTTATTGGTTTTTTGAATTTTTTGCCTTTTTTTGACCGATAATAAATTAATATAATCCACATTGTTTTTTGGGTTTTCCTCCCTTTTTCTTATAAGCTTAAAAAGCAGTAAAAATATCATATGTAATTAAATCACATGGTTTTTTTTTAGACCGCAAGTACATTTCAAATCAAGAAGTTCAAAGATATCGACTTTAAAAAACCAATTTTTTTGTCATGGGTAAGATTTTCTTTTACTAATTTTATTATATTGTACATTATAACAAAATGTTTACTTTCTGGTAGCTATTAGGATAAAAACAAAAAGAAGAAAATCAATGTTTAGAGCAAATTGCTTTTAAAGTCACTATTGATTAAGCAAAAGTCATAATTAATTATGTTGCTTTTAATGTTTTCCTCGATTTTATGATGTTTTCCTCCTATTTTGATGTTTTCCTAGCTTTTTATAAACTTTTGAAGCAGTAAATATATCACATGAATTTAGAAATCACATGGTTAATTTTTTAAACCGCAATTCTTTCTCCATCATCATCAAAAAGTTAAACGTTAAAACTCTATAACTTAAACGTTGCTAAAACTCTCTATTGACTTTAAACAACCAATTTTTTTTTTGTCATGGGTAAGATTTTCTTTCATACTTTTATTATTTTCTTTTGCACATTTGTTTCCTATGGAGAAAATTAGTTTTAAAGTCACTACTGATTAAGCAAATGTCATAATTGAATTGAGGCGCTCCGGGTACGAAGGGCGAACTCAACATCGGACAAATTTTTTTTTCATTTTCAGATTCTAGACCTCTTGGTGAATACACCCATATAATTTTTTGTTGAGTTCGCCCTTTTTTCCTTTTTAAATACGTAAAAACCGATATGCGGCAAAGCTCTAGCTGCGATATCCGAGCGGGTACGAAGGGCGAACTCCACATCCTAGTCCACAACGCACAACAACAACGTGTTTTCGTTGTTCTGTGACAACGACAAAACTTTAAAATGCGAATATCTCGAAACTACGTTTTGTTGAGTTCGCCCTCCATACCGGAGCGCCTAATTATAATTTGGCGTTTTCCTATTTCTTTTGGACAAGAAACTCAAATTTTACAAGCCCAAGGACCTTATTTCCAATGATCCAATAGCATTCTTCTAGGTCTTTCTCTGAGAGCAACCCTCGAATTTCGCTAACTTCTGCCAACTTCTGCTAACACTACCAAAAGAGTTCTCCTTTTACCATTTCATGGCGCTAACAGTACAGTAAGTCGTACGGCTGTGGCATTAAAAAAAACCTACAAGAAAAGCCAAACAAAAAATATTTGTATAGTCGAGTAACATAAGTATTCAGATTTTAGATGTTATCACACTTCGCCAATCACTTTCTCC
Organism: Orius insidiosus; assembly: GCA_014119065.1. Lineage (NCBI taxonomy): Eukaryota > Metazoa > Arthropoda > Insecta > Hemiptera > Anthocoridae > Orius > Orius insidiosus. The sequence goes on along the minus strand of JACGAQ010002297.1, from coordinate 2,166 downwards.
CAAAGAAACCTGCTCGACGCGTCTTGCATTGATTGGCAAATTAAAGCTGTCTTGTTTTTTGATGTCCGTGATTTCTGATTCTTGGTCATTTTTTTGTCGTTACGCTCATAGGTTCTTAATCGCTAGTATTCATACATCCCCAAGGTCAAATACTTATTGAAGGCCTGAAAACTTCGACTAGAAAGTCGTTATGAAATACTTGATAAGAGGACACCTGTTGATTATTTCTTTTCTTTTGATAGTTTGTCAAAGTTTTTTTGAAATGAGCCCAGTTTTGAAAAGATAGGTGATAAAGGAAAAGGGTGTGGATGTAATTATAGAGGTTTACCTATGTTGACGAGCTTGACGCCGTCTTCGTTGATGGCTGTCAAAGCGGCGGTGACGTTTTCTAAGAAGTGGTGCTGATTCATGGGCCGCCGTATCCAGTTGGTCCTCAGTTTCTTTTTCTGTAGCACTTCAACTAAAGCACAGAGGCGCGTACCGTCGCAAAAGTCACTCGAGAGGTCTTTAAACTTCCATCCCGACACTCCGGAGGTGTTCGTTTACCCAATTTTTAAACGTTGCGCTTGTATTTCGACCCAAAGGTCTTCGTGTCCTTTTATCGCCATACCTTTCGCAGCGTGGCCCTCCGGGCTCCGGGCTACGAGGCCGATCTGCGAGTCCCTTCAGACTCCGCCGCCATTTCGAATCGTTCTCACGGACTTTTTTTTCTCTCTTCCAGGCAAAAACACAAAAAATAATTAAATTTTCAACTCGTGAACAACATACGTGACGCGCGCCTAAGTTTTATAAGACGAGACTGAAATGTTGGAAAGTGAAATCATTCCTCATTCAGCATTCGACCTTCCCCTCCCAAGTCTCAATCCTTCCAACGCCTCCACCCCCTCTACAAACCACTATTCACCTTTTAATTATCATCCTGTTTCCTGTCCGTTAAAAAACTACGTTTCATAATCGCATTTTTAATTTTTTTTTAAATTTATTAATTTAAATTAAACTAAAATCTTACAGAAACAAGCCCACGCCCTTAAGAACTCCTCAGACTTCTGAAGACTGAAGAGCGCCTCTCCAACGAGCTATTGCCCGATGTTAAAATTATTCAACATCCTCAAAATTTTTTAATTTCCATCTTCAATATAAAACCAAGGCCATTTATTACAAGTGTCGCTATCTTTTGATTATTTTTCGATTTCAGCTCCTAAATTTTATACAAAAAAAGTAGCTCGTAGCATAAAATAAAGACCAAGGTGTGTTTATTCTATACTTTTACACTAGGGGACACCCAGTATACCACAGTTACTTCTAAATAATTTTTTTCTATGGACATCATGAATTTTTTATATTAGGGTACAAATGAAACTCGGATAAAATCTACAAATTCAAATTTACCCTGTGGCTGAGTTTCATTTTGTACACCTAATAAATAAAACTTGTAGGAAATTTAATTCTCTATAAATTTGCACTTTTATTTTTCTAGGATGCACCATTTTCGGAAAATAATTTTTTTTTAAATAAATTTATCTTGAAAACAGTGCGTCCTAGAGAAAAAATGAATAGAATAAAAATTAAAGAGAATTAAATTTCCAACAGATTTATTTAGTGCATTTTCAATATCTGTAACGGTTTACAAGCCTTTAAATTAACCTTCTTAATGGTTATACTTCAATAACCTTCTTACACGGAGAAGGTCAACTTTTGATGGACTTTAACGCCTAAAATGTTCAAAATTTTGAAAAAATGAACTACTAGGTGTACAAAATGAAACTCGGTTAAAATCTACAAATTCAAATTTACCCTGTGGCTGAGTTTCATTTTGTACACCTAATATTTTGTTCTAAAGGCAACTCCAACCCCTACCTCTAAACAAAGCCGAGTATTTCTTGAAGTCTAATATGGATTTCTCGAGTTGGCAGCACCAGTAACAACTTGTAACGCTAGCCTTTCAATAACCTTTGTTATCTGTTATCACCCACGCATCAAGCGTAGTTGACCTTGAAAAATGCTGACGTTCGGAGATGAAGCTGTCAAGTGATAACGAACGTTTGATTACCATGATCGTACTGTGATTTACCCTCTAATTTACTAAATTTTTTAAAATGAGATTGTAGAATAGCTTCAGAATAAACTAAGGTACTTTTAGTTTAAGTTGATGAGATAAATGAAGTT
>JACGAQ010002296.1:0-43320 GCA_014119065.1 Orius insidiosus | reverse complement strand
CAAGTAGTGCACGGATCAACCTCGGACCGAAGAGCGAAGAGGGAAGCTGATTTATTTACATATTCGTTTTACACGATAATTACACCTTTTATTCTCTACATTGTTAGACGTGTGCGTTTACTTCGGTTCTCGAGCTTTACAGTGAAAGCAATAAATATTTAAAAGAGGTATTTTTTTTTCTTAACAAAAGCTTTGAAAAATCGAGTTCTTTATTTTGGAAAGAGTGATGCCCTTTTCATCCCCTTCTGGATGTTGTCAAAGTTCCGTTTGATATGAAAATTGCAAAAGATGTAATTCTCGGTATAGGAGTGACTCGAGTTAAGTAGTTTGTGCATCACGTGGACTTACCTAACAGTTTAGTTTAGTTAGAAGAAAGACAGTTGAATGGCTTTAGGTTATTAAGCGGTTCGTGAAAGGGATTGTTCTCGGGGTTCACGTCCCATCCGCCGGGTCCCGACAACGGATTGTCATCTTCACCATTTCGAAAAACACCCTGACAAAGCCACCGTCCGGAGGAAAATAATAATTAAACCGGACTCGGTAGAGTGGAACGAGAGCAGGAATTCAAAATAGACGTCGTCGCACGTTTCGAACACGACACTTAACGTGCGATTTATTTCAAAAACGTTGCGCTCAAATATTATTCAAACCCCCCTGTCAAACGTGTCTCGAAACGGGAAGGTCAAATATGAATGTTTAAAACGCATTGCATAAAATGTTTATGCCATTTGAATTCATAAGAACGCGTGTGTTGATAATATTATGCCCTGTATTAATCATGTATGACAATGCAAGAATTTCTTTTCGAAACGGTTTCTTTTTAAAATGTACAACTCTTCATTATCAAATGACTCAGGTAGATCAAAGTTCCCTACAATCTAGTATTTAAAAATTAAATTGAGGCGCTCCGGGTACGAAGGGCGAACTCGACATCTGACAAATTTTTTTAACTTCCTAATAGAAGTTATTGTGATACCCTCGACGTCGGGTTTTTGGGGAAGGGTCCTCCAGTTTTTTTCATTTTCAGATTAGACCTCTTGATGAATACACCCATATAATTTTTATGTTGAGTTCGCCTTTTTTTCCTCTTTAAATACGTAAAAATCGAAACTTTAAAATGCGAATATCTCGAAACTACGTTTTGTCGAGTTCGCCCTTCGTACCCGGAGCGCCTCAATTGTCCCTGTCCAGGGTTGTATTCTCTTTTCAGAGCCTTGAGACAGTGAGGATGTAGGGCTGAAGACCTCCCGGAAGGGTCGAAACCAGCCACCAAATTGAACCTTCCAATACCATTACGCTAGCTCACTCTATGGGTTAAAACAAACTTAGTATTTAGAACTTGAAAATGACATTCAAAATGTTGTTGATTTTTGTATCCGCAGTAAAATTTCCTTCACACGCAGAAAAAAAAATCATTCTTAAAACCTTAATTACTCACGTGAAGTTAAATGTTTATTACCTCTCTATATGTTTTTTCTCCACTTCATAATAATCCCACCCTACAAAATTTCAAAGAGTCGGCTGAAAAACGTTCCCGTCTCCGAGGAGAGATAAAATAATTTTTATGAACCAATAGTATACACAGTTTTAGTTGAACTTCCACTTTCAGGAGGTTTTTCTGGTATTTTTATGTCTTAACTAATTAAGGTAATTTTTGTAATTGCCCAATTACTGTTGGACTCTATTTTTGTATTTAAGCCTCTGGATCCCTGTTCTTTCTTCATTTCCCCCCTTTCCTCATGGCTGTTATTACTTGTTTGATTTGTACACGCAATTAACACTTTACGAACGGTCCCTATGACCCCCATACGTACCTACGCTATTAAGTTTTTTTATATACCCTCTGACGTTCGTAAACATAATCTTAAGTTCTTTTAACGTCCTTTTCCTTCATTTCCACTTATTTTTTTTTGTTAAAATGAAAAATATTTATTTATTTTCATTTTTTTAAATTAGGTATTAAACTGAATCTTTTTTGAAACTCAATTTCTAGGTCTAAAGAATGAAAAAAATTTTCTTAACTTTTTAGTTTTACAAATGCCCTTTTTGGCCAGAAAAACGCTAAATGCCTGGTTTTGTAGAAAAAATAATTTTACGCAGCCTTAGATTTTTTAAAATTTTATTTAATTTAATTCAATTTTGTTTTTCCTTTTTTTTTTTTTTGCGTGATGAAAAATAAATAGTGTGTTGACTGGGAAAAGATGTAAACCCCTTCGTCCTTGTTCGTCTACCAGTTCTTACCTTCTGATAAGTTGAAATGTCTTCAGGACATTGTATTTAATCCGCTTATCTCATTAAAGAAGACATTAACATAAGAGCTCCTCGCCTTTTCTCAATAGTCTCCCAACGCCCACACGCACTCGCGCACAAAAGAACGTTTTAACTTTACGGAGTGAAAGAGAAAAAGAAAAAAAAAAAAAGGTTCATTTGTATACGATAAATAAAAGTCAATTGACACTTGACCACAATGCGGTCTATAAACAAAGATTTAATTATTATAAACTAAATGTTGTCTAACGAGTTTAACCTAAGCACCCCTTTTAGCACTTATAAAAATTTTGTACTCCCTTCCGCTCCGAAAATGCGGTTAAACAAAAGAAAAAACATCCGTTTTATCTTGTCTGTGGAGTACCTTGGTTGGCCATAGGACTTGGGAAAAGGCCATAGGACTTGGGAAAAGGCCATAGGACTTGGGAAAAGGCCATAGGACTTGGGAAAAGGCCATAGGGCTTGGTAAAAGGCCACAGGGCTTGGGAAAAGGCACAGGGCTTGGGAAAAGGCCACAGGGCTTGGGAAAAGGCCAGGGCTTGGGAAAAGGCCACAGGGCTTGGGAAAAAGGCCACAGGGCTTGGGAAAAGGCCCAGGGCTTGGGAAAAGGCCACAGGGCTTGGGAAAAGGCCACAGGGCTTGGGAAAAGGCCACAGGGCTTGGGAAAAGGCCACAGGGCTTGGGAAAAGGCCAGGGCTTGGGAAAAGGCCACAGGGCTTGGGAAAAGGCCACAGGGCTTGGGAAAAGGCCACAGGGCTTGGGAAAAGGCCACAGGGCTTGGGAAAAGGCCACAGGGCTTGGGAAAAGGCCCAGGGCTTGGGAAAAGGCCACAGGGCTTGGGAAAAGGCCACAGGGCTTGGGAAAAGGCCACAGGCTTGGGAAAAGGCCAAAGGGCTTGGGAAAAGGCCATAGGACTTGGAAAAGGCCATAGGACTTGGGAAAAGGCCATAGGACTTGGGAAAAGGCCATAGGACTTGGAAACTTCGAAAAAGGACATTTACGTGGAAACGATTGTTGAAACATGATTGTTTCGTCCACTTATAAAAATAATAATTCCATTTAAAAGATTAATTTTATTCACTTCTCAGGAGTTTGGAGAGGTTTAAAATTGTCGAGTTACAAGCTCAGCCCACGCGTGTTTTTGTGAGAAAATTAAGAGCTTAAAGTTATGGGAATTTTATTTATTTATATTTCATACTTTGTTTTCATTTTTACTATACTATCGGCTCATAAATCATAAAAATATCGGCGTAATAATAATTAGAAACGTTTATAAAACAAAAGGTATAATAAAATACCTACGTAAAGTCTATACCATAATTTATTTTTAGTAGTAATCGAGAGCTGGTATTTTGAATATTAAAATGCAAATGAATTACGTGATTCAATTACAACGGTACTGCTATACTTTTTTTAATACTTCCCTGAGAGTTCATAACGTCTGCATTCCTGGACGCTCGGTGATGTGGGGCAAAAAAAAAATTTTTTTTTAAGCTCCCAATCGGGAGGTGCCTACGCGGGAATTGAAGTGAAGGAGGAGCGACCATAAAACAAACAGTAATCATTAACAGAGACCCTTAAACGTTTTTCTAGTAATTTAAACATTTTAAACTCATAATTCATGACCTCTGGTACCCATCATAAACGTGCTAACTGTAAATGTTCATCTCCGATTGCATACCGGAAACGGTTACGCTTTTAAAATAAAAGTTAAATAAATAATTATTAGCTTAGTTTGATTAAGAGACGCCTTAATGTTTCTGGATTTTGGGAATAGTATGTGAGAAACTTTTTATGGGAGCATTTTCCGTTTTCTCACACTATTTGGGCGAAGAACAGGTGGCTGAGTAGTGACGAGATTAATATATGAAAGAAGCGCCTCATTTTTCTGGAAAATTTGATAAAAACTGATGAAATCTGCTTTTTGACACCCTTCTCGGCGTTCAAAAAAAAGGGAAAAAGAAGTACCTGGATAGGGAGATAGTATAAGGAACCTAATAGCTCATAGGTGTACATCACCGTATTCTGCAATCTTTCAAAAAAATTCATTTATCAGACATCGGTATTTTATAAGTCGGCACATATGCATAAGGAAGGGTATTCCCTGTTAAAAATGAAGGCCATGAATCCAGCTGGATGGGATGAATGTTAATAATCGGGCAGGAAAACTTAACTGAAAAAGCGGCCATCGGTTCATTTACAAACATCGATTGAGCTATTATAAGATCGAATTTTGAATCTTTATCATCCCTCAAATTTATAAGAGCTTCATCCTTCATTACTGCATCCATTAATTCAATCCCCATCCTCCAGAAATACTTGAAAAACGACCAGTGGGTTTCTTTTGAAAGATCACCGACCATTTTGCCTTAAAAAATGTTTTTAATTTAATTTTTATTTACGTCATACTTATAATTTCTGAGGTATCATTGACGTAAATATGTTTTATTTTTGTTTCTTGAAATCTGAAAGGACTTATCATGGTGACGTTATGACCTCTTAATGCTAGTTCGTCGAAAAGGGGCTTAAAAGCGAAAACGAAACTTTTAAAAGGAGTCGGTAGAAGGACTAAAATGTTGCCTCCAAAACACGAAGAAAACGTTGACAAAATGAGAAAACTTTAAAAATTTTCTAAAAAAAAAATTGGTTTAAGCATAAAATAATTGGAGCTTACCATTTTTAAAGGAGTAATTTTGAATACTAACACGTTCTAGCCGACAGATTAGATAAAAAACTTTCAATTTACTTAAGTGATTATTGATAATTTCATTATCTTTTCGTTTTGCCGCTTGTGGCGCATGTTTAGGATATTCTTGATTTTTTCAAGCTCGTTTATTCCTTTTAACTTCCTTAAAGAAGTTATTGTGATACCCTCCACGTCGGGTTCTGGGGATTGATCTTCTCCGATCTCAACTTTGTCTGTGGTGCCGGCCGTCCGTCCGTAGCATTTTTTTCCGGAACACAATTTTTAACCGATTTTCACCAAATTTTCTTTAGTCGGTGAACAAGAAACCAAAAAGGGCGATTTTTGAATTTCGAAAAAATTACGGAGATATGTCTGTTTAAATTTTAAAAAATTCGCTGCGGCCGAACCGTAGGTCCGACTTTCACCGAATTTTCACCAATTACTCCTTATATTTTTAAGAATTTTGGTGTTAAAAATATTGCCACTTTTTAATTATTATTTTTTTTTTGTAGGGAGAAATTTCATACTTCTACCCATTACGAGAGGCACATCCGTAGGCCAAAGAGCCCATTTTTTCTACCTCGACACTTAAAAAATTTTTTCGAAAAAACAAACTTGGAAATTTTTTCAAAAAAAAAACTTCCCCCTCCGTTATACTCCTCCCCCTTATACTTCCCATTCATGTATACTTCCTCCCTTATACTTTCCCTCTTGTTATACTTCGAGAGCACCTCCATCTTTCTTAACTCCTGATCCCATTCCATGTTTCTCCTTCCCCCCCCCCCACAACAAACAACCAGTATTAAATTAACCAACAATAACTTTCCGCGAATTTCCGTTCTCCTGTTACTAGACTCGTTTTCCCTTGTGCTTTTTGGGCCGAAATGGGATCAATTGAGGCGGTAGGTGGAAAAGGGGCACATACGGAAAAAGTAGGTTTTGAGATATAAGCGTTTAAAAGTTTTAATGAGTAAAAAACATAACTTTTCACCCTCAATCTTCCTTCCGATTGTTTTATATGATCCCTGCACTTATCCTGAAGCCAAAACCAACAATGATAAAGAAATTGAGTTGATAGAAAATTAATTATAAGCGAATAATGAGAGCACTTATGTGCCCCTTTTCCGGAGAACGGGTTATGATAAATTATTTTTCTCTTAAATAAGGAAATAAATTATTAAATGACCAATATTGAACTGTATTAAACATAAATTTAATTTTTTTAAACAAAATACTTGATGAATTCTTAACAAAAATACCTAAACGAAAAAATCTTCCAATACGTAAAAAAAAAAAATCGTCACTCGTACTATCTTCATCGAGGTCAAGGTCAGAATATTTGTCTTCATCTTCTACGTCATCTTCTCTTCCACTTTGAGAACCATCTGTTTTCTGCTAAGATTCTTTCAATCCACGCGATGCTGGGTGCAGTGAGATATGGGTAGAGACCTCGAACATCTTTCTTCTTACTCTCATTTATCTTGGACGGTGAAACTTTAGTTAAATTGAGGGGTTGAATTGTCTGCAGCCTGTCTTTAAAGAAGTCGAAGTCAATGAATGACTGGGAGTGGGAGTAAACTGAAGAAGCAGCAAACCGAATGAAGATGCTCTGATTATGACGTATTTTCGAATTAAGAATTTTACTCCTTTTGAGATAGCGCTGGATGACTTCTGAATAAATGAGATAGTCCCTTCTCCCAGTCGACAATCAGAGTTGGGTCCATTATGACTCATAAGGTTTTTCTCCAATTTTTCTAGCCAAAACCATTGCCGAAAGGTACGTCTTGGCAGTGGATATCTTTTCTTTTCCTTTTAAAGCTTTCGCTATAGTGCCAAAGTTACGGTCACAAACAGAAAATGAGTGTCCTCTGACCGGAAATAACTGTGTGACAACAATATTTTTAGATTTCGCCAACCAGCAACAAAACTGAGTCATGGTTTTTTTTGTTTGCCCACCACAGTTATCTGAAAGCAAGTAAATCTCAGTGCATTGCTTATACTTCGTTAACATCTTCTTAAGGACTTCAACAAGAACGAAATCACTGAGTTGGCTCCTTTCTTTGAATAACCTTCCATAAAGCAGTAAAAAAATGATGAGTTGTCATGTACATGAATGTTTAATACATACAACCAGAGCAGCCGCTTATAAAACTGGTCGGTCACGTTCAGCTTCGGGATGGGTAGTTTTGCCCATAGTCAAATTCGATTACAAGAATGGTTTCATCGGTTTTCGCTCGCTCGATCAGCTGGTCTTTTAAAGTCTTGTGGGCAGCAACTTTCCTCTCGTGAAGGGCAAAATCAAGCTTTATGCGGTCGTTCGGATTAACTGCCAAAATGGTTTTAGCTTTTGAGCAAAATCACACACATCAGTTTTGGGGGCACGAAACGCAAAGTTGCAGTGTTGACTAAAGTATTTAAAGTATGTCTTATACTTCTACGTAGGTTCTGGTGGGTTTCTTCCTTGTAAAATTTAGAAATAGGTCGTGCAGTTTTTTCACATTCAATTCTGGATTATCGAAATAGTTAAGATTCGTCTTGTGAGAACAGTAGTGACTTTCTTATGAGGGATCGAGAGGAGGTGTCTTTCGAGAAGCGGGTAGACATTACATTCTAGCTTATGAGGCCTATTTTTATGGTGTCCCCTTTTGTCTTGAAGGGAAACATTGCTAATGGATTTATCTCTCACATTACGCAGTCGTTTCAAAGATATTTGGTATAGTCTTAAAACAAACTCCCTGCATACATCCACATTCGTAGAATTTATGTGGATTTTGTATGCCCAAATAAGTTTCTTTTTAGTTTTGCGTCAACTTTCTTAGTCTGTGATGGCCTACAATTCATACAATTTGATAAACTGTGTCTTGCACAAATTTGTTACCACTTTCCCAAAAGGTAGAAAAAAGTTCTTCTTGCTTTTCCTTACTTACTTCTGAAACTTCTTCTGACAACACGATGAAACGAATTCAATTTTTTTTCCTGTTTGACGCCTTTGTAATCTTCAAACGCCTGTCCAGATTGACGCGCACTTTTATTCTTCTCTCTTCTCCATTCTTGTTTTCTAAGGGGCCTTTCCTCCTCGAAACTACTGAACACTGCTTGTCGCTATACCACTCATGATTGACTATAAGACGCAACTAACTTTGCTTATGAAATGAGATTTACGGATGACGATAAAATTCCAATATTGTATACTACATAGAAGTAGCTCGACCAATTATTTTTGTCGGATCGTTTTGACCTTTGTTCACTATTATTATTAAAAGTAAGGATGCGAAAAATGCAATCTCCCGAAAAAGGGCACATGAGCTCATGTGCCCCTTTTCCTCCTACCGCCTCAATTGTTAAGAAAAGGAAAAAGCTCTTCTGACCGAATCGAGAGCTTCTCCCTATTATCATTATTGGTATTTTTCTCCCTATTATTTAACTCCTGATCGCATTTCGGTTGATAAAGCAATAACGTAAAGCAATATGCGGCTCATGAAGCAATCAATTTGTTAGCCGAAATGGGATCAGGAGTTAAGAAAAGGGAGCAGCTCTTCTAAGCGAAACGAGAGCTCCTCCCTCTTCCTTAACTTAACTCCTGATCCCATTTCGGCTCACAAAGCACCTTTTGCAGACTGCTACGTCTACAGGGATATCTCCGAAGGTTGGCAATATTGTGGAACATCGTACCACTACCATCGGTGTCCTGAAATCTTCCAAGTCAGTCCCCCCCCCCACCACAAAGCACCGGATTAAATTACCCAACTTAAAAACTAGTTAAACTCTATGTCCAATGCTAAAAACTTTCGCGAATTTCCGTTCTCCTGTACCTAGACACTTTCTCTCGTGCTTTTCAGCCGAAATGGGATCAGGAGATAAGAAAAAGGGAGGAGCTCTTCTGAGCGGAACGTGAGCTCCTCCATCTTTCTTAACTCCTGATCCCATTTCCAAGTCTCCCCCTCCCCCCCCACCCCCCACACAAACAACAGTAAATTAACCAACAATAACTTCCGCGAATTTACGTTCTCCTGTTACTCACTCGTTTTTCCCTTGTGCTTTTTGAGCCGAAATGGGATCAGGAGTTAAAAAAGGTAGGAGCTCTTCTGAGCAATCGAGAGCTCCCCTTTTTTACTCCTGATCCCATTTCCAAGTCCCCTCACCCACAACAAACAACCGGTATTAAATTAACCAACTATAGCTTTCCGCGAATTTCCGTTTCCCGTAACCAGACTCGTTTTTCCCTTGTGCTTTTTGAGCCGAAATGGGAAGAACTAAGAAAAGGAGGAGCTTCTGAGCCGAGAGCTCCTCCTCTTCTTAACTCCTGATCCCATTTCCAGTCTCCCCTCCCCCCCAACAAACCAGTTAAAACAAACAATAACTTTCTCTTCTGTACTACTTGTTTTCCCTTGTTCTTTGGAGCCGAAATGGATCAGGAGTTAGAAAAGAAGGAGCTCTTCTGAGCGATCGAGAGCTCCCCCTTTTTCTAACTCCTGATCACAGTTCCAAGTCTCCCCCCCCACTACAAACATCGGTAAATTAACCAACATAAACATTCCGCGAATTTCCGTTCTCCTGTTGCTTCACTCGTTTTTCCCTTGTGCTTTTTCAGCCGATAGGATCAGGAGTTAGGAAAAAGGTAGGAGCTCTTCTGAGCGAATCGAGAGCTCCCCCTTTTTTACTCCTGATCCATTTCCAAGTCCCCCTCCCCCACAACAACCGGTATTAAATTAACCAATACATTCCGCGAATTTCCGTTTCCCGTAACTCTGTTTTTCCCTTGTGCTTTTTGAGCCGAATGGGATCAGACTAAGATAGGAGGAGCTCTGAGCGAATCAGAGCTCCTCCATCTTTCTTAACTCCTGATCCCATTTCCATGTTTCTCCCTTCCCCCCCCCCCCCACAACAAACAACCAGTATTAAATTAACCAACAATAACTTTCCGCGAATTTCCGTTCTCCTGTTACTAGAATCGTTTCTCCTTTGTGTTTTTTGGGCCGAAATGGGATCAATTGTTAAGAAAAAGGAAAAAGCTCTTCTGACCGAATCGAGAGCTTCTCCCTATTATCATTATTGGTATTTTTCTCCCTATTATTTAACTCCTGATCGCATTTCGGTTGATAAAGCAATAAACGTAAAGCAATATGCGGCTCATGAAGCAATCAATTTGTTAGCCGAAATGGGATCAGGAGTTAAGAAAAAGGGAGCAGCTCTTCTAAGCGAAACGAGAGCTCCTCCCTCTTTCTTAACTTAACTCCTGATCCCATTTCGGCTCACAAAGCACCTTTTTGCAGACTGCTACGTCTACAGGGATATCTCCGAAGGTTGGCAATCTTGTGGAACATCGTACCACTACCATCGGTGTCCTGAAATCTTCCAAGTCAGTCCGCCCCCCCCCCCCACAAAGCAACGGGATTAAATTACCCAACTTAAAAAACTAGTTAAAACTCTCTATGTCCTATGCTAAAACTTTCCGCGAATTTCCGTTCTCCTGTACCTAGACACGATTTTCCCTTGTGCTTTTTCAGCCGAAATGGGATCAGGAGTTAAGAAAAAGGGAGGAGCTCTTCTGAGCGGAACGTGAGCTCCTCCATCATTCTTACTCCTGATACCATTTCCAAGTCTCCCCTCCCCCCCCCCACCCACACAAACAACAAACATCTAGTATTAAATTAACCAACAAAACTTTCCGCGAATTTACGTTCTCCTGTTACTAGACTCGTTTCCCTTGTGCTTTTTGAGCCGAAATGGGATCAGGAGTTAACAAAAAGGGAGGAGCTCTTCTGAGCGAATCGAGAGCTCCTCCCTTTTTCTTAACTCCTGATCCCATTTCCAAGACTCCCCTTCCCTACCACAACAAACAACCAGTATTAAATTAACCAACAAATATTCCGCGAATTTACGTTCTCCTATAACTTCACTCGTTTTTCCTTGTGCTTTTTGAGCCGAAATGGGATCAGGAGTTAAGAAAAAGGGAGGAGCTCTTCTGAGCGAATCGAGAGCTCCTCCATCATTCTTAACTCCTGATCCCATTTCCAAGTCTCCCCTCCCCCCCACAACAAACAACCAGTATTAAATTAACCAACAATAACTTTCCGCGAATTTACGTTCTCCTGTACTATACTCGTTTTTCCCTTGTGCTTTTTGAGCCGAAATGGGATCAGGAGTTAAGAAAAAGGAAGGAGCTCTTATGAGCGATTCGAGAGCTCCTCCCTCTTTCTTAACTCCTGTTCCCAATTCCAATTCTCCCCTGCCACCCACAACAACAAGCGGTAATAAATTAACCAACAATAACATTCCGCGAATTTACGTTCTCCTGTTGCTTCACTCGTTTTTCCCTTGTGATTTTTGAGCCGAAATGGGATCAGGAGTTATGAAAAAGGTAGGAGCTCTTCTGAGCGAATCGAGAGCTCCTCCTCTTTTTTACCTCCTGATCCCATTTCCAAGTCCCCCTCCACACCACAACAAACAACCGGTATTAAATTAACCAACTATATTTCCGCGAATTTCCGTTTCCCGTAACTAGACTGTTTTTCCCTTGTGCTTTTTGAGCCGAAAGGGGATCAAGAAAAAGACAAAGGAGGAGCTGATCTGAGCGAACCGAGCTCCTCCCTCTTTCTTAACTCCTGATCCCATTTCCATGTCTCCCCCTCCACCTTTACAAACAAACGGTAATAAAATTTCTATTTTCTGTAACTAGATTGTTTTTCCCTTGTTCTTTGGAGCCGAAAGTGGATCAGGAGTTAAGAAAAAGGAAGGAGCTCTTCTGAGCGAATCGAGAGCTCCCCTTTTTCTTAACTCCTGATCACAGTTCCAAGTCTCCGCCTCCCCTCGACAAACAACCGGTATTAAATTAACCAATATATTCCGCGAATTTCCGTTCTCCTGTAACTACTCGTTTTTCCTTGTGCTTTTTGAGCCGAAATGGGATCAGGAGTTAGAAAAAGGAGGAGCTCTTCTGAGCGAATCGAGAGCTCCTCCATCTTTCTTAACTCCTGATCCCATTTCCAAGTTTCCCCCTCCCCCCCCCCCCCCCCCCACAACAAACAACCAGTATTAAATTAACATACAATAACTTTCCGCGAATTTCCTTTCTCCTGTACTAGACTCGTTTTTCCCTTGTGCTTTTTGAGCCGAAATGGGATCAGGTGTTAAGAAAAAGGAAAAAGCTCTTCTGACCGAATCGAGAGCTTCTTCTATCTATTATTAACTCCTGATCGCATTTCGGTTGATAAAGCAATAACGTAAAGCATATGCGGCTCATGAAGCAATCAATTTGTTAGCCGAAATGGGATCAGGAGTTAAGAAAAAGGGAGCAGCTCTTCTAAGCGAAACGAGAGCTCCTCCCTCTTTCTTAACTTAACTCCTGATCCCATTTCGGCTCACAAAGCACCTTTTTGCAGACTGCTACGTCTACAGGGCGAAGGTTGGCAATCTTGTAGAACATCGTACCACTACCATCGGTTCCTGAAATCTTCCAAGTCAGTCCCCCCCCCCCCCCCCACTAAGCAACCGGGATTAAATTACCCACCAGTTAAAACTCTCTATGTCCTATGCTAAAACTTTCCGCGAATTTCCGTTCTCCTGTACCTAGACACGATTTTCCCTTGTGCTTTTTCAGCCGAAATGGGATCAGGAGTTAAGAAAAAGGGAGGAGCTCTTCTGAGCGGAACGAGAGCTCCTCCCTCTTTCTTAACTCCTGATCCTATTTCTGTTCATAAAGCAAACAATCGTAAAGTAATATGCGGCCCTCGAAGCAATTAATTTATCAGCTGAAATGGGGTCAGGAGTGAGAAATGAAGGTGCTCTTCCGAGCGAAACGAGAGCTCCTCCCTTTTTTTTAACTCTGATCCTATTTCGGTTCATAAAGAAATCAATCGTAGAGCAACATGCGGCTCATGAAGCATTTAATTCATTAGCCTAAATGGGATCAGGAGTTAAGAAAAAGGAAGGAGCTTTTGGGAAGGTTTGGGATGGCGGCATCCACAGCCTCTTTTATCATAAAATCGATTATTTCCACAGCCCTCTGAAACTAAGGAGGGGGCATCGAAACAAAAATATCGGAAGGGAAATCCGTCCTATGTAGGCTCGCTACACTGTATTTGAGGGAAACCACTGAGTAGGTACTGATTAGGCTAACCTCGAAATTTCGTTTTTGCGTAGTTTTATACTTTTATGAATTTACGAAACAGATTCACTTTAAGGTTTGTAAAATTAGAAATGTTTTATAATATAGTACACTTTTACATACAGTACATACATCGATCTTGTAGATCGCAATCCATGGACTCTGGTGAATATCGGGGATAAGTGCCAAAAATCCGGTGAAATGGGTGTTTTTAGGTGAAAATCCATTAACAGTTATGTATTTAGACCAGAAAAAAGTAAAAAAAAAACACCAGAAAATCCATTCGATTGGTTGTTTCTTAGACAAAAACTGTGAAAATGCCTTATCAAAGACGATTTTTGGTCGAAAATGCCGCATTCGGCTATCAAGCGAGAGAAAATCGAATTTTCTAGTCAGTAAATAGAAAAAGCTTTTCGTTGTGGGGAACTTCAGCATATAAATTGTCAAGCAAAAGTTTTTAGCATATTTTTGAGGTAATATTGCTTTAATTTTATGAAGAAATCCCAAGTTATGTTTTAGCGACGAAATTATACGACAGTTACACCGACAACGATCCAAATTCGTTCAAATCGTGAGAAGGGTCAAGCACTTCTTCGAAAAAGACTATAACTCCGACGATTTCCGCCCAATAAAGTAGAAAACGTAAAATTTCTCTGGACCCTGCTGAAAATATCGACGAAAAATGTATAAAATCCGGATAAATGGATGTTTTTAGGTAAAGTTTTACATACAGTAATGTATTCTAGACCAGATCACCTGAAAAAAACACCAGAAAATCTATTCGATTGGTTGTTTCTTAGACAAAAACTGTGAAAATGCCTTAAGTTTTGGCCCAAATTCAATTTTGTGCTTGCCTCCTCCGAATAAAATGCTCTCACCGTCTAATAATGTTTTTGATTTAAATTCCTTACAATCGATCAAGGATTCCGACATGATTAAGTAATAAAAAGGGGGAAGCACGTGCAATATTGTAGCTTCACGCAATGAGCTTTCCAAAAAGTTCAGTAAAACAGAAATCGGACGATCCGTTCCCCAGATATCTTCAAATATAGGCAAAATCCATGATATTAACCTACATATTAATATCTCAAAATCCAAGTTACCAAAGTTCCTGTCTGTCAGCAGATTAACAGAATAAACGAAGACGTCCACATCATTTTTTGGAACTTCATTAACAGTTTGGAGTCTCATTTTGCCTTTGGGTGCAGTGCCCTCAACATGTGTCTCCTCGAAGGCAATAAGGCACAAAGTGCTCGAAAAGCGACTGAACGTCCCAATGCCCTCCTTCATTTTACACAGGATGGCAAGCCTTTCAGCTTACACCAAATATTTAGGCTTTCGTAATATTAACAGCTACTAGGATAACAAAGAAAAGAATAACTTTCTCTTGATAGTCGGTTTGAATTATATCAGTAAAAAAAGACCAAAAGAGTTGACCAAAAGAGCGAAAAATTTGCCCAACAACTTTTTTAAGCTTTGTGGTTCTTGAGGAATGCATCCTGAAAGGGTGGATGAGGCATCATCAAAACCGTCTTTCATGTGCTGAATTCAAAATGTTACACTTTCACAAGTGTTTCACTTTCAAGAACCAGTTCGATAGATACTTAGATTTATTTTTATTCATAATCAACATAATGCAACTTTGCTGAGTTAATCACAGCCAAAGAAGTTCACCTTATAAGAAACTTTTTTGAACAAGTTTTTTGGTATTTGACGATATGTGCAGGCCATTCTGGGTTTTTCAATGAGCAATCATAGGGTTTTTTTTTTCCAAAGAGATTTTATTGAAACTTATAAAATTAAAAACGTAAAAACAAAAATACTATCTTATCAAGTAGAAAACAATTGACATAAGTGTTGTACACATCAAGCGTAGAAAAATTATTAAAAATTAAAACAACAAATCCTTTTTTAATTTTTTTACATAACTTTTTATTTAGAATAAAAGAACAAAAAACTTTCAAAAAAAACAATAGGCTACTTTAAAAAAAAATCTTTGAAAATAATGAGGATAACATCAATAAACAGGAACATCGAAGATTAACAAGAGGAGAACAACATGGGAATAAACTTCGAGCAAAATTATCAATAAGCTAACCTTCCAGGGAAAAAAGATTCCAATTTGCTCCCAAAAACAAATAGAGCTATCAGTACTGGCCTATAAATTAATTAACAACCTTAAGGTTAACTGGACAAACGACTAGTTTTGGTAAACAAATGGCACTATATATTTTGGTCCTTAAATTTTCAATTATAGACCAGAAGTAAGCGTTTTAGTTGCAATTCGCAAAAGAAAAAAGAAAAAGAAAGAAAAAAGAAAGAAAAGAAAAGAAAAAAAAACTTCAAATTTTGAAAATTAAAAAAAACAGTCAGATCCTTTTACCATTCAGTCTTTCACCTTTCCGAAAAAGGGAAGGAGTATAAAAAATAGAATACTTTGGTACTTTCAGGAAAATTACAAGAAAAATTTTGTTGTGTGGAATAGCATTAAGCTCGAAATTTGGGTCAAATTTATGGTCTTTTTGTTTTTTTAGAAAGCAGTTAAGTAGATGTAGACCCTGTAGTCTTTGGAAGTTAGGACAACTGTCCCGTCAGAAGCTATGGCGGCGTCGTAACATTGGGCGTGCTTAATTTTACTTTCAACGGCGCTAACAAGTTGCCCATCTTGAGTAAAAATCGTCAAGTTAAAATTGTTATGGTTGTCCGCGACGATGACATGTCCCGTTTTGTTGAGCATAACTCCTATAGGGAAATTCGTTAATCCTTCTCGTCCAATAGCTCGAAGATATTTTCCTGAATAGTCGTAAACGAAGACAGAATGCGTGCGATTGTCGCTAATGAAAATTTCATTATTATCGTTGACAGCAATCCCGTTTGGAAAGTGAAGGGTTGAAACGCATGTAAATTTATTCATAACTTCTCCATTTTGATCAAAAATGACGACTCTCATAACTTTACATTCAACAACGATAATATTACCGTCCTTATCCACAGTGACGGCTCTAGGATGTTGAAGAATATTGGCACCGAATTTCCTTATGAATTGTCCGTATTGGTTGTATATCTGTACTTGGTGAGTAGGAGCTCGTTCGGTTACAATGATGTCACCAGTTTTTTCATAAACGGCGACTCTGTTTGGAAAAAGAAGAGAACCTTCGTCGCTTCCACTGTCACCAAACATAAACTTAAAGTGCCCCATTTTATCGAATACTTGAACGCGATTGTTATTTGTATCAGCAATTATGATGTCACCGACGGCGTTCACAGCGACTCCGTTGGGTTCCGTAAACTGACCTTGCAGTGTCCCGTAGCTTCCAAATTTCCAATTATAAGTAATTACAGCACGTGAGATGGTTGATTTAAGCGAATTGTACGGCCTGTAACTATCTTGGATTCCAATATCAGAAAGCATTTTTAAATCTTCCAAGCAAGTATTGGACCAACGGTCATATCTGAAAGGGAACGTCCCATTTCGTGCGATATAATCTTTGGCAAAGTTCAATAAATAATTGTTGACTTTTGGCATTGTAGATTCAGGTTCGTAGCCAGAAATGTCGCTAATGACATGTCCAAATGTGTTGTGAAGGAGACTGGTCATGTCTTGAGGGTTCGAAACGAATTTAAGCGAGCATTGAATCGGCTTAGGTTTGTAAGAGACAAACCTGTTGTGTTTCGACTCCAATAATTTTTTAAACATGAGACACTGATTGACTGTGCTGTATTTTTTAAGACGCAAAAAGAAATCGGTCAATCGGATCGTCTTTTCGTATGTGTCTTGCGTCAAATTAGTGTTGTTATGAACTGCACCTTTGAGTTTGTGGAAACTGCTTTCAAGATGTTGCAACTGTTGAGCTTTGTGCTTGAGAAGAATCGTATTGAATTTGTTGTAGACGTCATTGATACGATTGGAGATTTCTTGGAACTGCGAGTTCAACCACCAGTCAGTATGCGAGGCGTATCTAATGCTCAAGGAAAGCTCTTCCAATCGACCTTTATTTTCATCCATCATCGTCGACATAAAATCAACAAGGTTTTCTCCGATCATTTCCAAGTTTTCGATCCTGTGAGTTCCATGGTTTTCGCTCAAGCAATTCTCACAGATCGGGTCATTGCAATCAAAACAGAAATATTTAACACCATTTTCAAGATGTTTACTGCAAAAGACGTTTTGCTCAACAAACTCATTTTGTTCATATTTAAAGTTTTTTGGGAAATGAAGGAGTTTGTGGGATTGCATTTTATGATGATCTTCTAAGCAAGTGTCACAGAGGAAATTGTTGCATGTTATACATTTAGCTTGGACGCCGGTCGTGCCCATTTTACAGTTAGTGCAATTCATGTCTCCATTGAGGGAACGGATGAAGTTTATCATGCTGTAGTCGGGTATGAGACCTTCGATGCCATTGAGTGGCAAACAGAAATCGATTCGGCACAAAGAACAAGCGACTGTTTTTTTGTTTGTTTCAAGACATTTTGTGCAGAATGTATGAAGGCATGGTAGCACCCTCGGTTCGCTGAACGGAGCCTCGCATTTCGGACAAATTATGGAATGGTAAGAGCTCTGGACCGACTTCGGTGCTTCGATTGGAGTTTTCGTTGAAGTTGGCGAGAGACTCAGGCTTGACGAGTTGGGAGAGTCGTAGGCGCTGTCTTGATCAGATGGTGACTTAGGATACGACATCTGAAAAAACAAAAAATCATTTTAAAAAAAGCAAAAATCCAAGGCTGGATCAATAAGATAACATCAAATTAACTGTTCACTAAAATTTAAGGAGTTTTTATTAATTTTAATAAAACAAACCTCCTTCAAAATGAATTTAGGGCGTTTACGTGAACTTAGAGGATTTTTCACAGGTTTTTGTACAATAAACCAACTTTTCACCAAATATTTGACTGTCCAAAAAACTTCAACTACCTACAATAGATTTTATGTTTTATCGTCCACAAAATCCATTAATACCAAAACCTTTTTTTTTGGGGGGGGGGGGGGATTCTACGGTTTTGAGAGCGAAAGACCTCCTTCTGAACCTTGCTTGAAGCCGATTTCAGCAGTTCATAACCGAAAAAAACAATTTTTTTAACTGTATTTTTAGACGTTTTTGTTTTGGCATGCCCCGGGGCGTTTTCTTTTTCTTTTTCAATAGACATACCCGGATAAAACACAATAACTTCTTTAAAGAAGTTAAACATGAAAATAAAAAAACCAAAAAAGTATCCCCCCCCCCCTCATACACACTCTCTCAGTCTCTCTTCGGGAATATCACTGTGCCAGAATAAAAAAAAAAGAATTTTTGACGATTAAAAACATGGGAAAAGACGTCATTTCAAACCATACGATAAATTATTTCTTAAAAACTTACGGAATTGTCCATTTTGTAAACGCAAAAAAAAGAAGAAAAGAAAAAGTTTTGTCAAGAAGTTCGTACAAAAAAAACCAAGGCAGCGAATAGACAAGAATCGGCCGGAATAACAAAAAATAAATAAACGGAGTCCGGTGTCAACGTTGTTTACCGTCCAGCTCAAGTCGGGGTAGCAACAGCAAAACGGACCCGTCGAAAACAAAATAACGCGCAAAATTTAAACAAACAAAACGTTTTTCAAATATTTGAAGACAAAAAAAATTTTAACGTTCTCTCCAACAACATGAAACTGACTGGAATCTCGATACATTAAAATTAAATCATATTTTTAAAACGTTTGTCTTTTGTTTTGAGCATTTTTATGCCTCTTAGATCGCAATTAAGAATGATTTTTAGATCAAAATAATAAATTTAATTTGTGAATTACCTCGTAAATTTTCTCCTTTTCACAAATAGGAGACGGCACCTCAAAAATGGGTGTTTACTTTATGAGCACTGGCAACTGGCAAGTTTCAGGGCGACGGGCGTCAAGCGCAATCTGAGAGGGAAAAAGAATGTGGTTAAAAAACAAACTAAGATAAAAGAGATGTTGAGAAACGATTGATCTATTCGTGTTATAACCTTACAGGAGAATATACAATAAGGGTTATAATTTGTTTATTCACTTTACAACGATCAAAAATTAAATTTTTTGGTTTTTGTCGTTCGTCATTAAATTTTTTATGATGAGCGAACCTAAAGGAATATTTAGAAAACCGATAAAAATCAAATCAAACACAGCTTTGAAAGGTTCAGGAAAGTAAGTAGTGAGCATGTGCTTTTATTATTGATTTGATAGTTTTTTCAGGAAAAAGTTAATCAAGCAAATTCTGGATATGCATCCTACGCTAGAGGAACATATAGACGATTTATTACCTAAAAAAGAAAACGTTTCTGAGGTGAAAATTTTTACGAATGAAGGCCCCAGTATGGTCTACACCGTTCAGAACGTTCCTCTTTTTTTTGAACTCAATAACAAGATTTATCCGTCGGTTTTTTTACTTTGGAAGCATCCGAAGCTCGTCGGGAGCGTGAGTACGCACGATGCGGTCATTGAAAGGCTGGTAAACGGCGCTGATTTTATGGTCCCTGGATTAAAAAATTCCCAATACGACATTTTCAAAAAAGGCGAAACTATTTCCGTCTGTAGTGGGAGTAATTTGGCATCACTCGCTGTCGGTGTAGCTGCTCTGGACAGTTCTAAAATCCCTTCCGAACAATCGGGAAAAGCTCTTTTTATTATTCACACAATTCAAGACGAATTATTCAAAATGGCATCGCATCCTCCAGAAAAACCTGTGATTGAATTAACTCATGAAATTACATCAGAAGATAATCCAGAAGAAGATAAGTCTCCAGAAATAGAAGAAAAAATAGAAGATTTTGAAATCGAAGATGCTGAAGAAAATATTGATTATGATTCTTTTGAAAAAGTATTTTTTAATCAGTCTTCTCAATTTACCGAAAGGATCCTTGCCTATCCTATGTAACGTTTTTTACAAGAATAAAGTTTTGGATGAAATCCCAGAGGATATAGAGTTTGATATTAAAAAGACGACTTATAAAAAGTTGTCTGTTTTTATTAAAAAACTCGTCGACGAAAATATAATCACTATTGAAGACGCTAAAGGAGTTCAGAAGCTTTTAACTGTTAATTTCGCCCATCCGGAGTTTGGAGAAGTTAAGCAGTTCAAACAAACTCTGGAGACGCAGAAAAAATCTCAAATCAAAGTTGTCGAAATGTATCGAGTCACCAGCGCAGGCCTACGGATCCTCGAGTTACACAACTATAAGTATGTTAAACATAAATTTTTTAAGATCAAACTATCTTCAATAATCGAACCGGTCATCGCAAAAACAGCTTAAGTCACTAAATTTTGAAAATTAGTTTTTTATGGAAACTTGGAAGATTGAGTTAGAAAACTAAGTGTGACCATTAGTACTTCAAAAGATGTGGGGCTTTTTTTGTGCGTTGTGGTCAAAAACAACAGAGGAGTTACTCTAAAATTTGAAAATCTTGACTTTTGTGCTTTTCGCAGTGACCAATACTTCAAAAACTTAAAAAACTTGTTAATTTTTCATTTTTGTTTCAGAAAAGGCGATATTTTGTCTGCAGAACAAGTCAGAACATGCTTAAACGAATATAATTCCAAAAAATTGGATCCGAGTACTAAACCTGAGTATGAATTTCATTTGTCGTGGTTATTTAGTGATTTATTTTTTTCAGGTACGTTTTATTAAATGACACCATGGCTTCCGTTATTAATGTCAAATATCGAGAAATCAAATATAAAACGCTTTTTCAATTATTTTTTAAAATTTTGGGCAAAACGTACATTATAAAACTACCTTCCGGCGAGGAGTTGATTAAAAACACACTTTCTAATATTCAAATAAAAGTCGCCAGTCGATGCAATAATAAGAAAGTAACCATGGTATCAAATTTATCGAATTTTGGAATCGATTTAAAAGATTTTGCACACGATTGCCAATTGATGGCTGCGTCGAGCGCAACCATCAATGAGACTCCCGGTCAGCCAAACGTCTTGCAGTTTCAAATTCAAGGAAATCATGCAAACATGATGAGGAGAATATTAATAGGTTCGTTTCTTCTAATTATAAATTTTCAATGTGCTAATTGTTTTTTCGTTCTCTCTTTTCTTTTAGAAAAGTATGGTGTTCCTGTCAAATATATTGTTGGAGGCTTGGAAAAAGAAAAGAAAAAGCCAAAATAAAGTGTTTTTAAACTTTTTTTTTTTTTTGCCATTTGTATACATAAGTGATAAAAAAAATGTATTTACCAAAAAAAAGTTATACAGGGTGTCCTATCTCAATCTATGTAAGACGTATGATTTTACAAAGAATTTGGGTCGCAGACTTTTTTGTTTGGTCATTTAATTTGAGGTTTTCGAAATTAGGAATAGATCACTCAAACTAGGAGTCCTGGTAGTATGTTTCTAAATCAAGAGATCGCAGCACTTGAGAAGTTGAGAGCACAGAGAAGCCAAAGGGACTTGCTCGAGATCTGAAAAAACGTATAAAAGGATGGGCTTCAAGGGTCAAAACGTGGATTTAAGTTATGTTATGCGTGGAATAATGTTTTCTGAGATTTTTTCTAATTTTGACGGATTTTACGTTTCGTATTTTTTTAACCTTTATCATTTTTCAAAAAAATGCTTAGAAAATTTAGATTTATTAACCCTTTCATTACGGTTGACGCCACTTGGCGTCAAACGGAACCCTCGCCACAGACGATTGACGCCCAGTGGCGTCAACCCAACTCTTTACCCTATGCAGTTGACGCACATGGGCGCTCTCGACCCTTCACTTCGCCGTCTTTGCCGAAGGCTCTCGTAAACTCTAGGCCTGGTTATTTGCTTGAAAAACGATTCATAAGTGTTACCAACAGTATACTGAACAGAGAGAAATTTACCGTTTATCGATAAGACGATAACGGATTACACGCAATTGAAATGCCCCGGCGCGCCCGGAGCCGTTGGATGGTGATGTATAAAAAAATAAGTAAAATACACTGCCGTCCAGGGGTAGAGCTCGCCATTTCACCTCCATGAAAGGGTTAATAAAATTGATTAAAAAAAACACAACAAATCTGATTTAAGTAAGAACTTAGCTGTTTGATACCCCCTCAAGGAAGAATGGTACCAAGTTTATGTTTACTGGACATATTACTAAACACCGAAAAATCTTATTGTCGAATTAGAATCCGATATTTCTGGGTATAAAATGCTAATTAGAGGAGGAAAAATCCACTGCCTACTAAGATTTGATAACATTTTTATTTTTCTTCCAAGAGACCATTATAAATTTAATAATTCTCATCCTCCACGCCTTTTCCATCCGTGAATCACGTAGTTAACGATTTTGAAAGGCTGTAGCGGCCCCGAAGTCGTTAAACGTACAAAAAATAAAATTAAGTTATGACAAAAACAAACCATCTAATCAGCAAAAATGTTTTTATCATCTTGTAGGCACTTGATTGATTTATAGATATTGACCCACCCACTAACATCCTACCTTTTTAAAATATTCATCCACTCAGAGTGGGGTTCTACGGTTTAGGACCCAGGTCATTAATAATATGTTTGTTAGATTGGCGGTGAAAAGGGATATTTGGGTGGCCAGTAATTAGGAGCTCGTTTGAAAGCTATTTCATGACATCAGAAATTAAAGGATAATTAGTATCCTTCTATCCCCCCTCCCCCTGAAGATGCTTTAACGATGTTAACACACTGTGGTCGAAAGAAACTTTTAAAATTCAATTTCAAAAATAAAATTTCAAGCTTTTAATTTCAAATATAGGTATACATTATATCGAGACAGATGAAATAGTACTGCTCAAAATGCCTTGAAATCATGCTTCTGGGCATATTTTATCATCTTGTAATATAATTATTGTACTGATGAGCAAAAACGTCAACATGAACTATTGTTTGCAGTTGGTAAAATTTTGAAATCAAATCAAGGATCACGAACTGAGTTATAATCGATATCAATTTTAAAAAATCAAACAAAATAACCTCAATTTTTAACTAAAAGAATCTCTAATTAAATAGCATCCTTTGCCCCCAGGCAATTTCCATCCATGGAGGATAAAAGCGGTCGGCCATCTTGTTCTTAAGGAGTGCCTCTCTGAGCTAACCGCTTATTATCTCGTTTCGAATGTCCTGATGGATTTAGTAAATAGTGATTGAAAAAAGTAAAAAACTCTTTTGTTTATTTAAGAGACCAATGGACGGATCCGGTTATTCGAGTCAATCTTATTCTCTCTCTCTCTCTATTTCTCACTGTTTGCTTTTATAACTGAAAAGTTAACTGCCGGAGCTTGTTAAGTTTTTGAAACTAGGCATCTAAATTTATTGGGAAAATAAACGGCTGGGGGTCTTCAAATGTAGGTCGTTTTTGAAAAGTAATACCAGTAGAGAAGATTTCTTTATTTTATATTTTTATTTTTTGCTTTTTGGGTTGTGAATAAAGTAGAAATTAATCAAAGGAGTGGTTAAACTAACACTTTCTCCTTTCGTATAATTGTTGATGGACATGTTGAAAATTTTTACAGCCATTATGAGAAGATTAATCCTGCGTTCAAAGTTGAAATCATGAACCGATCTTCCCGAACAGAGAAGGCGGAGGGGGAAAGACGATAAGATAGAGAAGGAAAATGATTATTATTTGAAAAATGGGGCTCATGGTAGAAGAGTTTACGAGTCCGGGAATACCTGTCGGCATCTCGGATGGCCGGGAGATAGGAGGTGATGGGAGGAGGGAGGGAAGGAAGGATTCTGAGGAAAGTTAAGCCCTCTGGGAACAACAATAGCCTTGTTTGGTTAGTGGCCCTCGTAATTACAGGGAACTGAGGTATAATGATAGCTCGCCCGGCCCTCCAACATCGGACAAATTGCTTTACCCCACTTGCCCTCAAGCAAGATTGGTCGCTAACTACCTTGTCAACTTGGAGGACCGGACTTAATTTACTCTCGCGGTCCGCTGAAAAAAAAAAAGGGAGACCGTTTAACATGAGCCAATTGTTTCAAAATAATCCCCTGTCTCATCCCACTTTTTCATCTTAAAATAAAAGACCTGACGTAATTGGAGTCAAACCTATCCACGAAGAGAGTCGGGTCTATTATCAAGGTACTAATTAGCAATAGCTTTTTTTAGATGCTATGAAGAATCCAATAAAACGGCCGTTGGCCACTTTGGAAATGGCTCAATATTCTTGTTTAGAGAGTTCAAGATCAGGACGTGGTTTTCTAATTTTTCACGCGTAAAAAATCAATGGCCTTGATTTTTATTATTCACCGTGCAATCAGATTCGAAAACAAGATAGAACGTTTAAATAAGGCAATTAAGCGATTTGAATGAATTGAACGATCCGTTAAAACATTAAAATTGAGTCGCTCATAAATATTTAAAAATAAGGAAAAAGAGGGGAGGTAAAAAATCGTGGTAAGAAACGATTTCAACGTGATTTTCCAGAGGAAGTGAAGACGTTTTGTATAATGGCAAGCCCTCGGACACGTAGCCGTTGAAGAAATAGTTGCGGTCAACGAGATTCTTTAGTCCTATGGTCACGTCATGGCTTTGGAAAAGGCGTTCAATGAGGTTTTCGACGAGAATACATGCGAGTTTTTATTACGTTTTTTCCCCTTTTCGTTTCCATTCTTATCTTAAATAAAACACACGTCTTGAAAGTTTACTTGAAATTAAATGCTTTCGCCCCGATAGTTGGTGCCTTTAAGGCACGCCCACCCGTGTTTTCTTGTCTGGCAAAAATCGCAGCTCATTTGAAATTCCTTAAGAGACGTGAAAGCTCAACCTTGTAAGCAAACAGTAAGATTCCGTTTGTTTATTATCAGGTTCTACAAAACAGTTTTCAATTTTTGAATTTTTTATCGGGATTGGGTTTTAAAGACGCGGAGGAGGGGAGGTTAGGGCCTAGGGGACGAAAGGCAGTGAAAACTACTAAAAAAGGCCATAAGTCGATATAAATGGGTGTTTCTCGAATAAACACCTTGATAACACCAAGAATTTGGCATGTTTATTTGGAAGAATCACCGAATGAAACGCTCGAAAGTCCAATAAAAACAGGTGTTTCTTGAATTAAACATCATGAAAAACACCTAGCTCAAAAGATGAGACTGTTTCAGTTCATTGCCATCCATTTAAGTTGGTTTAGCCATCCGGGTGTTTGGGGAGGTAAGCCACTGCCCATTACCCTCGGACCAGCCTGTCTATGCCTTTAATTGAATTTTAAGGAACCCTTTGCCGCGTTTTAAGTAGGGTGGCAAATTTTTCATTACTGCAATAAAAACGCAAAAGCGGTGAAAAACTGAGCGTTTAGAAAGACGGCATCTCTTGCAGAAACCCCCTTCGTCAATGGCCTCTAATTTCTTAACTCGGTTTAATACACCGCAGGCCCAATTTTCCAGTCTGGGTTTCTCTTTGATAAATGTTTACTCGATTGTTAATCGAGAAAATGGCTTTCTTATCCGGAAAAAGAAATGGGGCGTTGTAGTGTGAAGGAAGCAGTTTCCTCTTCGACTGCAGTGTCTGCTTCCGATTCTTTCAGTCGAACGGATTTAAGATTGATGTTGAATCTAATGGGGTTTCGCTCGGGGCTTATCGCCGATGACGTTCTTCTCCCCTTCCCCTTTATAAATCGATACTCCATCAAAACCGCATCCCGTAACATCTCCAAAAAGATGGCTTTATTCGCTTCGGGGTAAACAGGGTGATAGCGTCATCTCGATTAAAACTTTTCGAGTCGTACAGTTCGGTCTTGAGGTTCTCCAACCGTTTAACTTTTGTTAGGACACTTCCTCTTCTCGTTTGATCTCCCAAAAAATCTTACCATCATCAAAAACTACCCTTCTCACAAAATCCGCAAAAATCCTTCTACATCAGCCAGAAAAAGTTATAACTTCCTCGCCCTCCGATAAGGGAGAAGAGCCCGAGTGGTAGGTACTAGGTATGATGTGAAAAGAATGATGTACAATGTAGAGAACAGACATTGTGTTTCCGACCGGATGGCCTTTTTATTATATGTAATTGATATCGGATTGGCTGGCTTAACATAACTCTCCACTTTTCCCCTCCCCTTTCCCGAGAATTTGCGTATTTTCGGTTGAAGTAATCACTTAATTTTCTTTCCAGCTCTCTCTCTCTCCGGGGAGTCCAGTCTTCCATCATCCTAGGGAGTCCCGGTCCGAGGTTTAGGAAACCCTGTTTTGGCTAATCACCTTTGGGCATCA
The DNA here is from genome assembly GCA_014119065.1 of Orius insidiosus. Taxonomy (NCBI): domain Eukaryota; kingdom Metazoa; phylum Arthropoda; class Insecta; order Hemiptera; family Anthocoridae; genus Orius; species Orius insidiosus. Next base: position 17,088 of record JACGAQ010002296.1, on the reverse strand, counting down.
CCTCCTCCCCCCCACCGGGGGACAAGCGATGCGAAGGGTGTGACTCGGCATACCGATGTTTCGCTGATCGATAAAGGGAGCCACTCCGAAGGGCGAAGGGAGAAAGTACGTCAAAACAGTCCCCCAGGAGATGAAACGTAACTCCTTATTGTGTCAACGTACGTCAGAAAAGCCTAAAAGAAAAGAAGTAAAGTAAAAGACTTCTCTAATGGAGATGACTCCCTCACCTATGTGCTCGTCCAATTTTCCTTTTTTCTCCCCTCTCACTTCAAATTACTTTGCTCTTTGGTACCGTTTCCAGAATTACTAAAACTTTTTTTAAACACCATTTTTTTTATAAGAAAACTAGACATTGTCTGGAAAAGGTCCCGAGCCATATTGCCTCAATTCGGAGCCATTGAGTTAGGCGACGAACCGATTTTAATCAATTTTTAGGGCGTCGTGGTGGCCGCGCGTGTTAAGGCGTTAATCCCAAACATTGCGATACGGCGTTCATCTATGGAGTCCAGGGTTCAAAGCGGGCGGAAAATTGAACCTAAGGAACCTAGATGGATTTTTCTGATGGAAAACACCACTGACGCAACGGGGCACACTAGATCTCTTAAAAATTTAAATGCACCACCCCTGGAGAAAAAAAAAAAAAAATAAAAAATAAAAAATAGACGACGTTGAGAGTTGTAGGGAAATTAAAAAAAATTAATGGTTGATGTACAAAGGTTCGAAAAAAGAAGAAAAAAAACTATAAATTCTATTTTAATTTTTAAGATCAATTCCTTCCTGTTACCTATGGGAAAGTAACGTTCGCAATTAGGCCCTTTATCAGTTTTCCATCAGGAAAATGGAAATCCTCCACCGAAAATGTTTTTTGAAGGGTACTTCAATCGGGTGATGGTTCCCAAAACGAGATAATTATACCCGATGGTTCCCGGGCTGAAAGTTGAATGCAATGTTGGAAAAGATTCAAATTTCCCAAAATACAGTCCACATTTTTGTTCCGTTCAATTTCAAAATTAGAGCTTTTCGGATAGACACTTCGAAAACACTAAATCCTCTCAAAGAGAACAAGAAGAACTCGTTACACAAAACTTTTGTACGAATTTATTATTTTTAAATTTAAACACTAATAATATGAATCTCTTTCAATAACTTGATTGACATTAAATTTAAGATTAATAAATAAATTTAAGATTGTTATTTTATTCAAAACAAATGTGAAATTTTAGTTTTATTTTTTTTTTTTTTTTTTTTTTTTTTTTTTTTTTTTTTTTTTTTTTTTTTTTTTTTTTTTTTTTTTTTTTTTTTTAAACTCTAACTCTTTTAAAAATATTTAACCAAAACTGTACTCAAAACATCGGATACATTAGAAGGTTGGTAGCACTGTCTTCCCCCACCCAATTAAGTTCTCATTTTTTCGATCACCGGTCAATCGGTCACTCGTTCCTTCAGATTTCTTTTTGTACATATGAAGTTCATTTTTTTAAATTGAGAAAAATAGATGTTTGTAAACTTGCGTCTAAAGTAAAATAATGTTATTTTATCAAAAGAAATGTGAAATTTTAGTTTTATACCCGGCACGTTTGATTTTCTTCAGAAGACTAGCTCACAAAATTTATCGTATTTTCGTTTCCCTTTTCATTTTCACCATCCATCCTGGTTTCTGATACCACGGTGAGGAGGTTTGGTGTTTCTGATTAACAACAAGAAGGTTGGTAGCACTGTCTCCCCCACCCAATTAAGTTCTTTTTTTCGATCACCGGTCATCGTCACTCGTTCCTTCAGATTTCTTTTTGTACATATGAAGTTCATTTTTTTTAAATAGAGAAAAATAGATGTTTGTAAACTTGCGTCTAGAGTAAAATAATGTTATTTTATTCAAAAGAAATGTGAAATTTTAGTTTATACAATCCCGGCACGTTTGATTTTTCAGAAGAGCTCACAAAATTTATGTATTTTCGTTTCCCTTTTCATTTTCACCATCCGATCCTGGATTTTCTGCTAACTTCAAACGGTGAGTGTTCTTAAACACATTTTGTGGTGTTGGGTTCGAAATGTTGGAAAAGATTTAATTTCCCAAAAATACAGTCCACATTTTGTTCCGTTCAATTTCAAAATTAGAGCTTTTCAGATTAAGTTCTGGAATTCATTATTAAATAATTTATTACTAAATTATTAACAATGAACGAGAAAAATAGACGATTTTTTACGAAAAAATTGGCAACGTTTCCACCCCCCCCCCATTTCCGACAAGCTTGAACATGCAAGGCAGGCGTTGGTAAGCGTTCAATCGGTGTCGACGGTTTTCTGTTAGTGGTGAATTTTAGTCGCCATTTTGGATTGTTGAAAATCTATTTCTTATGTTCATTTCATTTTAACTTCCTTAAACAAGTTATTGTGATACCCTCCACGTCGGGTTTTTGAGGAAGGGTCTTCCAGACCCCGTAGGATAATTTCGAATATGGATCTATTCCGATCTCAACGAAAGAAGGTTGGTAGCACTGTCTTCCCCACCCAATTAAGTTCTTATCTTTTCGATCACGGTCAGTCGGTCACTTCCTTCAGATTTTTTTGAACATATTAAGTTCATTTTTTTAAATAAGAAAATAGATGTTTTTAAACTTGCGTCTAGAGTAAAATAATGTTATTTTATTCAAAAGAAATGTGAAATTTTTAGTTTATACAATCCCGGCACGTTGATTTTCATCAGAAGAGCTCACAAAATTTATCGTATTTTCGTTTCCTTTCATTTTCCCCCATCCGATCCTGGATTTTCTGCAAACTTCAAACGGTGAGTGTTCTTAAACACATTTTGTGGTGTTGGATTTGAAATGTTGTAAAAGATTCCAATTTCCCAAAAATACAGTCCACATTTTTGTTCCGTTCAATTTCAAAATTAGAGCTTTTCGGATTAAGGGCTGCAATTCATTATTAAATAATTTACATATTACTAAATTATTAACAATGAACGAGAAAAATAGACGATTTTTTACGAAAAAATTGGCAACGTTTCCACCCCCCCATTTCCGACAAGCTTGAACATGCAAGGCAGGCGTTAGTAAAGCGTTCAATCGGTTGTCGACGGTTTTCTGTTTAGTGGTGAATTTTAGTCGCCATTTTGGTGTGTTGAAAATGACTGTTTCTAATGCCATTTTGAGACTAAAATTTAAGAAATCTGTTCCTAGTTACATCGCTGATTTTGCTTTAAAGGAACTTGGTATTAAAATAATGCTCTATATCCCTTCATTGATACCTGCGTTACAAATAAACACGGGAACCATCGGGTATGTCGCTTTACTAGAAGCGGGAGCCATCGGGTATATTTGATTTGACCTACTTAGTCTCCGGGAACCAGGGTATCCAACCATTTGAAGAAAACTGAGAAATGGTTGCTTAACCTGTTAATTAACATGCTTGTCAAAACTAAAAAATTTAAGGAAGTTAAAAAATTTCATAACATTGAGACCATGATTGAAAGGTTGATTAATAACTAAAAAAATTTGTATTAGGTTTTGATAGGTTTCTAAATTTATGTTATAAAATAACTCAAGAGTCCCCTTTAAATTATGCTAATCTTACTGACAATAAAATTAGCTAACCCATACGAAAAGGCAGGTGGAGATTTGAACCTGAAAGCTTGCATTTTATAACCGGACCTTTTTCTTGGTATTATGTTTCGCCCTATTTAACATCCGGAAGGACCAGGTTGCTCTGTAGTAAATAAACGTTTATTTAAAAGCGAATGCCAAGAATGTGACAACTTGATGGAGGCGAAATCTCCCGGGACGGCTATCTTTCTCAATTATGATGACAATATTTTTTCAAAACAATGTTTCAGTTTGTTTCAACATTGTCACATGAGTTTTGATTTACGTATTCAGCCTACGGATTTTTCAAATGTCAAGGATTATTATCTATTGTCCTTGCAGAAATAAGTTTATTTTATTTTTATTTTTTTTGCGGTTTTTAAAAGCTTAGAGATTTAAATAAAAAAAAGAAAAAGACGTTTTAATTTTTAGATATTTATCCGGACATTTTGAATATGTTGATGTTGAATAAACAGCACGTTGCTCATATATCAAGGATCTTATCCGTTCAATCGTCTGTCCGCGTGTAAATAAATATTCCAAAGAGTACCACAGATTTTCAAATGTTAAATTATGATGTACTTACACTCGTAAATAAGACCGAGATATTTGACAAAAATAAAAATTGAAGGGAAAAGTCAATAAATATCTGTTGATATCTCAATTCATTTTTGTTTCCCTCTGCAGGATCATCTGATCTACCTATAATAAATCTTTATATTTACGATTTTCTTATAGTTATAGGCATAGCACTTACCCGCCTCCAAATTGGCTTTGAGATTTAGGGTGCAGGAGTGGACGATCGTAAAAAGCACCTACTTTGTTACCCCTTAAAAGGGTTTCGGAATTTATACGTCGATCAAGTGTGTATATCCAAAAGTTCAATTTGGCCTTATTAAAGGGACAATGTAGTATTCTTTTTATGACTTTTTGGGCCCTATTTATTAGTCATCTTAGAAAAATTTTTACAACAATAAAAACAACATTCCCCTCCTTTACTTTATACTCCTCACACATAGTTCCATCTCTTTAAGAAAGTTTTCTTAGCTCTTTCATTTTTCGGAAGTATTTTAGTTTCAAGATGCTTTCAAATATTTTGCGACATCCTCCTGATTTTATTTGATTCAACGTAGGAGTTGAGATGCAGAATACGCCGGCCGGAACAACAAAGTTGAGATCAATAAATCCATAATCAGTTTGACCCTCCGGGGTCTGGAAGACCCTTCCCCCAGAAACCCCACTTGGAGAGTAAAGCAATAACTTCTTTAAGAAAGTTAAAAGAAATCGTTATGAAATCAGTGCTGTCCAAACAACATTTTTGAGATAACATCTTCATTTAACTTGAGTGCCGTTTCACACTCAGATAAAGGAGTTTTCTCCTCCGTCCACTGAAGGAATGCTTTTAAAAAATTCACGGTTGCATCTCTTATGCATGGTGTCATTTCTTTCCCGTTCTAATACCGTAAAGGGCCGTAGATTTTTTATCTTCCTTAAAGAAATAATTGTTTTACCTCGACATCGGGTTTTCGGGGAAGGGCCCTTCCAGACCCCGTAGGGTCAATTCGAATATGGCTCTATGAATACCGATCTTGAGATAACATGAAAGTTACGAGGGCGATTTTTAAATTCTAAAAAAATGGCAGATATAGTCTGTATGAAATTTTAAATAATCAATTTTCACTAAACACTCCATATATTTTTTACGAATTTTTTTTAAAATTTCAAACAGACATATCTCCGCCATTTTTTCTAAATTCAAAAGTCGCCCTCGTTACTTTCTTGTTCACTGACTGAAGACAATTGTGTGAAATTTTAGTGAAAATCAGTTGAAAACTGTGGCCGTAAAGTGTTCCAAACAAAAATGCTACAGCCGGCCGGCCGGGACCACAGACGAAGTTAAGATCGGTATAGATCACATACGAATTGACCCTACGGGGTCTCGAAGACCCTTCCCCAAAACCCGACGTGGAGGGTGTCACAATATGTAAACCCCCCTTAATTTAAAACAAAGATTTGATGGTGTAGTTTAAAATGCGTTTGGATATACAGGGTGCCCCCAACAGAACCTAACTTCGTTATTTCAAATTAGAACCCCTATTTTTTATTTCATATTCGTAATCTACACAAAATTTCATGTTGATTTGACTATTCATATGACCATTTTTGACAACGTAAAAAACTGTCAAATTTTAGCGTTTTTTGGGCTAAAATCCGTTATAATCGACCTAAGAGACTCATTTTCTTAAAATTCCACTTTTTTGTCCGAATCCAACTGTCACAAATTCAAGAATCTTCGCATTCTGCATCACTAGATTTCGTCGCTAACGGCCTTTTTGTAAGTTAGAACCCAATATCTTACTTCAGAAATAAAAATTAGCGATTTTTTAACGGAATTTTAATTTTTGATGCACAACCACAAAACACGCTGTAGCTCTTTCAAAATTTATGGTCTTAAAGAAAAATTCCTTTCAAAAACCGCTAATTTTCATTTCTGAAATAAAAATTGGGGTTCTCACTTGAAAAAAGGCCGTTAGCGATGACATCTCGTGATGTAGATTGCGAAGATGCTTGAATTTGTGACAGTTGGAATCTTCGGACAAAAAATAGTGAAATTTAAATAAAATGAGTCGCTTAGGTCGATTTTAACGGATATTAGCGCAAAAAACGCTAAAATTTGACATTTTTTTTAAGTTGTCAAAAATGGTCGTATGAATAGTCAAATCAACATGAACTTTTTCGTAGATTACGAATATGAAATAAAAAATAGGGGTTTCATTTGAAATAACGAAGTTAGGTTCTGTTGGGGCACCCTGTATATCCAAACTCATTTTAAACTACACCATCAAATTCTTTGATTTAAATTAAGGGGGGTTTACATTTAACTTTTTTTTTTCATAAAACCACTTTTTAACGCTCTCCCAGGCGTATGCCATGTGTTTCCGGACACCCTGTATATATATATATTTTTTTTTAATTTCCTTGAGGAACCCCACAGCCTCCAGAAAGGAGAAAACCCTCGAGATCCCCTCATATCGAAATAGTAATTCCTGGAGGCTGCCAGTCACGCGTGCAGCAACTCTGGCACTGGCCCCATGATAGCCGGGACAGTCCACCAGGAGGTGCCTGATTGTGATCGGGGAGCTAAAACCCTCACACATCCTGGGAGAGTCCGCCGGGCCCACCTGAGGTGCCCATGAGTCAACTGCGAATGACCTGTCCTCAAGCGACAGAGGACCACCTCTAGACTTATGCTCGCCACTTTCGTATATACATAGAGGCCTATCTACTCCCTCACTAATTTCCCTTAATTTGTTTCTTTGGTGACCTTGCAAGATTCGCTCAATAAATTTTCAAGTTTTTATATTACGAAAATGAGCGGGCACGTAAGAAATAATTTTCCGTTCTATCCTTAAGGGAATAAAATTCTCGAACCTTTTTTCCTCTTCGTTAACTTCTTATTCATATCAGAAAGCTTTGGACCGAACCCAGTAAGAGAGTGTTAATTGTTAACGCGCTCGAAAATCCCGAGAGTAAGGAAACGAATTGCTTGAAAAGGGCCCCCGGGCGGAGGGAAACCCGGGAACTAAATAACCCTAGAAGGAAATAAATCAAGCGGTTGCTTCTCCGAGGGGAGACAACACTCTCCAAATCCAATATCAAACCTCCCTCTTTTCTAGACACCGGATTACTTTGAACATCGTAAAAACCTCCATCTCTCATTCTGCTTTTCCTTTTGACATCCCGATTGACATAATCTTGAAAGTCTCAATCAAAACGTTAATCAAGCTAAACAAACTTCATTTCACATTGTACTCTTATTTGACGACTGGAAACTAAACACAAATTACAATATTGATTTATCCGTTCATTGGTTCCTATCAGTGCCCTAAATGTGTTCATAACAATCTGTTCCATCAAAATCTATGGGTTTAAAGTTTGGCAAGTCCGTGATGTCATGAAGTTCTTTGCAGATAACCAAAAACCTTTGTTCCTCCTAATATTATCACACCTCTATTGGTTGATCGTGAGAATAATTTTCGGATTTGTATCAAATAGATGAGTGAGCTGACCTCGAAATGATATAAATCAAGATGTAGGTAGGTTCTTAACAAGTGAGTCTCGTCACGCGTGAGGTAATAAACAATTCAGCTAAACGTGTTGAGAATATGATTTACATAAAAGGAATGACAACTTATGCGTGTTGATCAACGTCCACCTTATTTCGAAGTCATCACTCATCAATTTAAATTGCCAATAAAACTTGGATAAAAAAGAAAAGAACAAATAGGTAGTAAATCGTTATACCTGCTAACTAGCTTGACCCTTTCGTTTACTCCGGGGCCATATTTTATTGGATACAAAATCAACAAATAAAAAAAATGAATGGGAAAGGCGAGTAAAACAGACATTGATGGTCGAGTATGTTCGGTTTTGTTCGGCCATTCTCGGCTCCCCCCACGAGGGGGTTGAGGGCAACGCTCGCCGGAGACTAAAGAGTAAAGACTCCAGTTATGCTTCTTCTCTCGTAGCGTCAGTGACGGGGAATTCACGCGCTCCTTATTTATTTTTGTTCTTATTATTTCTTTTCGCGTATGTGTTAGATGAAGCCTCCCAAAATCGGAATTCTCTGAAAAACAACGGAAAGTTGGGATTCGAAAAATGTTTTTGGACGGCGGCTGCGATTCTGGTCATCTCCTGCGTCTCACAAGCGCACCTGGACTATATCTCAATCTTCAAGAAGTTAAAAGATTATTGGGTATGTAACCAATCGATATTTTAAAAAATTAACAAAATAATAGGGACTTTACCCCTCTAACAAGAAAAACTCTCCCAAATCAATGCCACCATCTCTTCTTTACTAACTCAATTTAAAAAGTTAGAATTTTTTTGTTAATTTGAAGTTTGTTCTTTCTTTTTTCTTGGTTTGGGGGTCTTAAAGCTTTCTCAGAAAAACTTATGGTTGACATTACCCATATGACCACCCTTCTGTTTTCTTTTCCCTTTTTAATTTTTTTCTAAGCAACCTGTCAGGCTTATAAATTTTTAACGGAGTCCCATACATCAAATACTCTTGACAAGGTTTTTAGCCATTTAGGGGGCTAAACAGTTATAGTTTCTATACCTGTGTCAACCCGAGACTTTTTCCCTTCTCTGGGCCTTATTTTCAACCCCCTGGAGGGTTTAAATCAATCTAAAGCTCGTTATGTAGAGTCTATTGTTAAGGACAAGCCTTTATCACCTACGAATTCGAAAAGGCGCGGGGGCTTGATATGAATGGCAAATGAATCACCTGGATTTTTATCAAAAGGACCTTCTATTGTCTTCTGTTCAAAATACGCATGGCTTTTAGTATTATTATTTTATATTGAGTGATCAGATATTAGGTAGATTTTTTTCTTATAATCACAGCTGTCGCCTGTCCCCTCTAGAAATACCACCCGCGATTAACAATCCGGTCAGTTTAGGGTTCAAGAGGGGTGGGGATGGGAGGGCCTGAAAATTGGAAAAAAAGGATCTCTCCGCCATACAATCTGAAATATCTAGACTATCGAAAATCGGATGTAAGGAATTTCTTGCCTGCATAACCGCGAAAAATGGCTGAAAATCCGGTAAATAGGGACCTCGGCCAGGAATCCGATAATAACGCAAGAAATCGGGAAAAAAAATTTTCTTCCAGCGTCCACCTTGAAAGACGTATAAAAATCGGTTGGGAGAGGGTTTTTTTGGCCGAATAAATTCTCTCAAAAATTCGAGGGCGGATCCAGAAGTTGGCTTGTTGGGGGGGGGGGGGGGGCGAAAAAGTTAAAATAAAAGCCATTAGATTTAAACAAAGCAATGGCCCTGCGGTAGCGTGGATTTCTTTTAAGTAGCTTTCTTTTCTTGAGAGTTTTTTTCTATATTATGATGCCCGGATGGTGAATCCTAATGCCTTTAAAAAAGGAGTTGAAAATGCAAAAACTTAAATAAACATCATAAGTTAAATTAACATGATAAAGGTTTGATTTTCCTTAATTTTTTCTTTTCCTGATTTTTTTCCTTTATTTCTTTCTTTATTATTTATTTTAATGGGGGCGGGGGAATCTACCCATTATTAAATTTGTGCTGGGGCTTTTTCTGGCAAAATTTAATGGTCGAGCCCCCACTTGGCCATTGACAAGATTACATCTGTCTAGTCACTGTGACTTGATATTAATAAAAATGTCCGATTAATTTTCGACCGTTGTTAAATGATCTGGAGCCTGAGAGCTGTTTACCAGAAGGCAAAAAGAATAAAAATGAAGAAAAGAAAGTTTGCCAAGAAAGATAAACATGTTAGCTTGCCCGCTGAATTATGTTGGAGGAAGGGGATTTCTCGAAATAGCGGCTTTTGAGACCGTTCCAAATTTTCTAGAAATAAACAACGTTTTTATTACGAGATGTCAAAAAGTCCCATAATTCAGTAATTATCATCTGTCTTTATTTTCCATAAAGTTAGCTTAGAAATTTTTACACTCTGAAAAATGGGAGTTTTTATTTATTCTAACGAGCCTGGAGCCGGAGCCCCATTTTTTTTTGTCCGTCTGATCCTTTAATTTCTACCCCAAGGAAGTTAAAGACATTTTTACGGTAGCTCGGGCTCGGAAATAAGGATTATTATCGAAATTAAAAACAAAAGTTTTACCACACGATAATGATTTCCTCGTTAATAATTTATTAATTTTTTTCAACGTTGGTAGGTATAATTTTTTATCCGGTTTCTTGATATTTGTCTATACCTAAATTATTTTCTTTTACCTGACTTCCCACGATGAATTTTAATGTTTTTTTTTCTCTCTCTTTCTCCATATTTTTTAACCTTATGGAAACTTGAGTACGTGATTTCTTTTTATGTTAACAAATATTCTTCTATAATTTTGTGGTCATCTACGCGCAGTTTATGCCATAAGAAAAGGGATAAAATGTGGACGAAATCAGCAAGTCCCAATATCTAGAAAATAATTTAAATTGCAGATTTTTTAAATCGAGATAAATTTTGAAGTTAGATTTTGTCAACGAAGTGATTTTTTGGACTTATGTGCAAGTTTTGCAGTTAAAATTTAGCTGACGTAGACCTTGTAAATGCTTGTGAACTTCGGTTAAAATAAATAATATTGATTTTAATTATTCGAATCAGCCAGGAGATATTATTGGCAAGGCGGTAAAAATTTAGTGATTATTTTGAGAGGAAAAAAAAAGACAGTAGGTACCTACCTTCTAACTTCCTTAAAGAGAATATTTTTTTCAAGCGCCAGTGGGGCTACCTTATCCATCAAGTTTGATCTTTTTTTAAGGTTGTACCTGTAATCCTTAACTAAGCCTTAGCCTAATTGGGAATTAATTTTCCAGTCTACTTTCTTCTGATTTCCTGTGAATTCCTATGGTAAAGTCCGCCTGTGGGCCGATAGACTGAGCTAGTCATCGGCCTGGGTGGAAATTACAATTATTCTCTCATCTCTCTTCGCCCCCCCCCCCCTCACGTTCTCTTCAGGGGTGTCGCTAATTCGAAACCTCCCTCGCTGCCATGGCGACCTCAGGGGTGAGCCAACTAAACCCCTATTTTATGCACTCCCTCGAGCAAAACCCATACCCGCGAGGCATTACATTGAGGCTTGACGTTTTAAACGTTTCCGTGGGTCTGTAAAGTTGAAATGGGGCGATGTATAGCTTGACTTTTCGCGGGTTTTCGCGTTTTTCTCCCAAACTTTCGTCCTGGACAAAGAAGTGTACGAAACATAAAAGAAAGCTGGTCAAATTTCCTACAAAATTGTTTTGCAAACCTTGATGATTGGATGAGCCCCCCGCATTACCTCCTCTCTCTTTGCCTGGAGGGAGGGGGGAGGGTGCGGTTTTTCGTTTATCTTCCTAAACGGCTTGGATGGACTGGGCTCACTAGTGTTACAAGACAAAGTTTCTGTTTTCTCTTTGTATTAATGATAATACCACTTATATAAGACTCAGTATTATTGAGGAGGTAATAAATATCAATCAGAGATAGTGTCTAGTTAATATTTCGCTATCAAAATTAAGTTGTGCATTCTCCTAGAAGTTTGGGTGGGAGAGAATCATTAAACCGGCGTACAATTTGTCTCTTTATGGCATCCACCCAACGAGTAACACCACCATCCATCATGAGCCGGTTATACCCCGTCTATACTTGTATTCCCACCTTGAGGCTTTATCGCCTTCCTTTTTTATTCACACACACAAAAAAAAAGAAAGAAAAAAAAAAGAGATAGGGTTTTGTGGCTTATCCCATTTTCTCGTGTCCGAAGGAATGCCATAAACACTTTGTTTGCTTTGAACTGACAAGTTTTGTTCAAGGACGTATATTCATTCCCGTCAATTTTACGTCCTGATCTCGGAATTCCGAGATTCCACGTCTAAAATATTCATTTCGACCTAAATATTGATTGGATCCGAGGGAGCGCTTTCTGTAATTAATTTACTTTGGGCAAATCACCTGTTCAGGGACGTTTGTTGGCTTTTATTCTCTCTTGTGGATTACATAAAGAAATGTACAAAGGATTATTATTTTGAAAATAATCAATCTCAGATGAAACTGTGTTCGATTTTATTTTGAAAACTGTTCTAAACGCCGTGGCAAGCGATGCGTGGAAAGTGTGTTGGACAAGGTGTTAACTAGGCGTAAAAGAACAAAACGAACGTGAGCAGGGGGAAAAAATAAATGAGCGAAGAAAAAAAAAAGAAGAAAAAGAGGAAGGGCTTCGACTCCCGAACCGGTCCCTGGAGATCGAAATTGATGAATGGAGCGGCGTCCGAATCACAAAGGAACATCTACCTTTGATTTCAAACGCTCCAAATATTCAAATCGCACTTTTACTTTCAAGTGTTACAAACTTCGGAGATAAAAAGATAAAAAGTACTAGTCCTGTGATGTGGTTGATACTAGGATAATTTAAAAACAAGAATACCAAAAAGTACTAGTCTGGTACGGGAACTTCCTCGAAGTAGGGTAGGGAAAGAATAAAGGTGGGGGAGTAAAGAAGGGGGAAGTAAATTTTAAAAAGGTGTTTTCCGAGCTGGGTCCCGAGTGATCTAGCTGGGTCCCGTGACCTGTAGAGGGGAGTACTAACTGGGTCCGAGGAATTTCAGAGGGTTATACTAGCTGGGTCCCGATGGTGGACTGCATACTGCAATGAGTGCAGCAGTAGCAGAATCAAAAAATTTTGTATACGTTTTTCGTTTCACACCCCCTGGACCCCATAACCACCCTTAACTCAAAAGTTTATAAATTAGGTGAAGATGCGGCTTGAATCAGATCAGCGGTTATGTTACTTTACTTAGGGCCTTAACTGCGAATCTCCCAAAACGTTCATCCTATCGCTGTCGAACTTAATTGTGATGTTATGCGGATGGCTATGAACGATTTAAACTTGACTTGGATCAGCTGGATGCAATGAATTTGAACGTTGGCTCGACATTTGTAAATTCTTCAATTTTCTTACGCGAAGGCACAAAAGTAACTGTAAACTGGTAAAGTTGTGTTGGTTTTGTCAGAGTTAGTCATCGGTGTTTTCATATTTTATTGTTTAAATTGAAAGTAAATAATAAAAAATCTACCTAAAACCATGAAATATCGAGAACAATAGCCGGACCCACCTAGTACTTTTAAATTGACCCCCTCGGACCCAGTTAGTACAGATTAAAGTTAATCTTCTTATGACCGGACCCAGTTCGGATAAGGCCTTTAAAAATTATTTCTTATAACTTATAAGTTATAAGGTATTCAAAGGATTTATTATCCTTCTCTTATTTTCAGAAGTTTCCCCAAAACCCGACATAGAGGGTAAAACAATAACTTCGTTAACTTAAAAAGTGCTAATTTATTTTAATTCACGGGTGGTCTTGTCTACTCCATCGACAAACAATCCGTAGCCGTCGAGCACGTCGGGCGTTGTTAACCCGGTATGTAACTCAGTCCCATCTCCACGAAACGACCCAGTTACTCGAGACTCCCATTGGATCTTCTACTAAATCAAGGCTTCACGAATAAAAGACCCGGGGACTCTTAATGGTCGAATAACGTAAAAGCTACCTCATCTCGGACTACGACCAACACTTCCCCTTGTCCGAAACAAATATACATATTTAAAAATAATAACATACCCAGTTGCATACTTTTACATTCCTGTCCAGAGTCGCAGACGGACGTTCGAGTGTGTTTTTATATTTTTACGACACGAGAGAAAAGTACTAGTTAAAAGAGCTTCCAACGAAAACTTCTTTCAAGAGAAGGAACAGGAAGTATATAGGAGGGGGAAATATTGAGGAGGGGATGTTTAAGGAGGGGGAATTATAAAGGAGGGGAAGTATAATTTCACGTATTTTTGTAGTACGAAAATTGTAGACGTTATGCGGGGTGGGGTCCATCCAAAAAAAAAGTGCTCCAATCGAAAAAATGACTTAAGGGAGAGTTCGACGTTCCGCGGAAATTTGATTCTATAGTCGGATTTTTTTCAAATGAAAAAAAAAATCGAGCTGACGGTTATAAAAGTTTTACAGTCCCGAAACCGTCAGAAACCGATAAACCCAAAGAGGGAAAGAGAAAAGTTCAAACAAAAGATAAATTTATTTTAGCCTTAAAATCTCTTGAGATCTCACCTGCTTTTGTACTACCTACGTATTTACGATCCTCATAACTGAAAAGAATGACACTCGCATGAATATATAAAATACCTGTGGGTACGGCGATGGGGGTCCTCCTGGGGCCATGTTTATGTTCGCATCGCATTCATATTTTACCTCTGCTTATACTCGAGTCCAACCGCTTTAATCAACCGGTTTCTAACTTATTTACGACAAAAAAAGTATTTTTTGATGGTCACAGCATGAGGTTCCTTGTATCATTTTTATTTATTTTTTTTCCCCAATAATATTATAAAGGGTGAAAATTTCACACGAGATTGAACTTGTTTGGTAACTATGTTTTAATCGTCTCTACCTGCTTTCAATAAGAGGATTTTTAAAAATCCGTCGAGAATAGAAATCTTATTTTCTCACCCGGCACTGTCAGATTAGTGCCGAATTCAACGGAGGTTACCTGTCAAACCCACCCGGAGAAGTTTCCACTTATAAAACTCGTGAGGTGCATTGAGGAATGCCGAGGACAGTCTAGGAACGGTTTGGAAAGGAGTTTGGGAGAGATGAAGGTGGGGTTTGTAATCACAAATAACGGGTCCAAACAAGAAACCATCACTTATAGTCTTCTCGTTTGGTTAACAAGGAAGACTATTTGGTTATTATCGGTATCGCAATTAACTCGGCGAAAAGCTTCTTGTTTAGCAGCCTTGGTTGTTTAATTAATTCCCAGAGTGGGGGAGGTATTAAAACGTTCTCGAATCCATCGGGAGAGCCGTCCCGATAAATCTCCTTAACGCGCCCCCGCTCCTTCCAAAGAATCGTGGCGATTTTTTCAGATGGATTGCCCTCCTCGGAAACTCACGCCTGAAATAGATGAAGGAGGCGCTCGAAATTGAATTATAACCAGACGTTTCAAGAAATTAGTCTCAGCATCTAAAGAATATCTAGGAACGCGGCAGCGTTCCGCCCCGTCAAGCAAAACCCAACCCTGGATTCTAGCACCCTGTATATTAAAAAAAAAAATGTGCCATAGCGGTAGGTTCGGGCGGCGGTACTTTAAAAATTAAAAAAACGGAATTAAAAAAAAACGAGTCTCCTAGGTCAATTTTAACGGATTTTAGCGCAAAAAACGCTAAATTTTGACATTTTTTAAAAGTTGTCCAAAATCGTCATATGAGTACTCAAACTTGAAATTTTGCGTAGATTACGAATCTGAAATAAAAAATAGGGGTTCTCATTTGAAATAACGAAGTTAGGTTGTGTCTGGGACACCCTGTATATCCAGGCGGATTTTAAACTACACCATCAAATTCTTTGATTTAAAAGGGGGGTTTACATTTAACTTTTTTCGTAAAACCACTTTTTAACGCTCTCCCAGATGCTTGCCATGTGTTTCCGGACACCTGTATAATTTATTAATAAATTATTAACAATAAACGAGAAAAAAGATGATTTTTTACGTAAAAATTGGCAAAGTTTCCACCTCCTCCCCCCATTTCCGACAAGCTTGAACATGCAAGGCAGGCGTTGGTAAGCGTTCCATCGGCGTCGACGGTTTTCTGTTCAGTGGTGAATTTTAGTCGCCATTTTGGTTTGTTGAAATCTAGTTCTCATGTTCATACTTCTCCCTCCGTTACTTCCCCTCCTTTAGACTTCCCCCTCCAATATTTTTACTTCTTTTTAAGTGAAGTTTTCGTTGGAAGCTCTTCAAACTAGTACTTCTTTGCCGAAGCGGCTGACTGTTTCTAATGCCATTTTGAGACTAAAAAAATTTAAGAAAATCTGTTCCTAGTTACATAGCTGTTTGTTGTTTTAAAGGAACTTGGTATTAAAATAATGTTCTATATCCCTTCATTGATACCTGCGTTACAAAATGAACACGGGAACCATCGGGTGTCTTTACTAGAAGCGGGAGCCATCGGGTATATTTGATTTGACCTACTTAGTCTCCGGGAACCATGGGGTATCCAACCCGGGCGGCAAGTGAATTCATAGGACCATCTCTTTACGGCTAATCCAATTTTTATTAAGTTATTTATTATTGTCTTCTCTTTACGATGAGACCATTGGAGTTGTTCAATTTTTTCTTTTGTATGCATGATCATTCAATTGTATTTACCTATGTACACATGCTCGGTTTTGTAAAAGCCATTTTTAAAAATCTTAAAATTTCTATTATTTGAATGTCCATTTTTTTCTTCTAAATATGCAATGTTAGATCTTTTAGTATTCATTAAGAATGATAATAGAATTTATTCAAACGAAATCGTACTGGTTTAAGTATAAAATGTGAGAAACTTTCTGCATCTTCCGTCTCTCTCACACGCAATGAGACAAGCCTGGTGTGTACATTGGCCCTATTGGTCTTTTCATTTAACAACAAAAAAAATATTGTGTTATATATAAAACACTCTGTGCAAAAAACACTCCGCCTCGCAAAAACCTTTCTACATCAGCCAGAAAAAGTTATGATATCAATTTCTCCGCCTCCGATGTACACTGTAGAGAAAGAGGAGAGATGAAGCCCCCTTCCGTTTTCAAAGCTCCTCTTGGCTGTATGGCGAAATGCTTTTTATAAAGAAACAGTTTTTAGAAAATTAACAGAGTACTGAAGGAGAAAGCCCTGCCAAAAGCCTATGAAGAAGCATCTTTTTTAATTTTATACTGTTCATTGATCAATAACAGCATCTAACTAATCAGTTATCACGATTAATATGTACGTAATTATTCCATACCTTAATAATTTTTGACGGTGTTCGGCTGATCAACTAAGAAAAATTTTATACTTGGGTTTAGATCATGCGTAATCGCAATATATTTTAATTACAATTAAAAGTTACAGAGGGAGAAAGAATGAAAAAAAAACGGATATTCCCCGACCGGTTTC